>JABSSZ010000054.1:0-152154 GCA_013755755.1 Fusarium sp. NRRL 25184 | reverse complement strand
ATATTATAACAGAACAAGTAGAGCAGATCAGTTCTTAAATATTTTTATATTTAAGTAAATAACTTTTCTACTACTTATTATTCTATGAAATAAATAATAAACCTAACAATTACTATACTCAGATAGACATATATTGATTTGGAAATCTCTTGACGTTGTCTATAAACTTTCTTATATCCCAGACGAACAGAGTGGGTGGCAGTGTGGATGTGTTATTGACAGTGCCAAGCCCTGGCAGCGGAGCATAAACGCCACCTCTTGATCCATGCTCTGGTTGTTTGATGGCGTTGTTCATGGGTGCGAATTTCTAGAACCCCCACTCCATATCATACCCATCGCTTTCACCGGGCCCTCTCTCCCTCTTCACCTACCCACCAAACATTATTCTCCTAAACCAGACCTTCTGGGCTTTAGATTTAGTTGCTTTTATATCAGCATTCTGCTTTTCAACGTTCTCCGTTCTTCACTCACTATAAGCATGGAGTCTCAGCCTATGAACGGTCCGCCCATGCCAGGTCGAGCCACGATGCAAGACATTCAAGCTGTCTTGAATGGGGAAGCTCTCAATCATCTGGCGCCTGTTCCCGGGGGCCGTTGGCAAATGCTGTCTCGTGTCGATAACATCATCCTCGTTGCCTATGTTTTGGAAGACGGTACCCAGGTTATGACCACCACAGTCAATCTAGCATTTGATACTCAGGCTGCTACGGGCCTTTGTTGGCAGCACATCTATAACTTCTCCGCAGGTAAGCGCTTGGTTTCTCTTACTGAACTCCGAACTTGAGACTCAGACAAAATATCAGCAGCTTACAACCCAGACGGAACTTGGGAAGACGAGAGTTCACAGGCGCAACCTGCTATCAGCTCAAATGCGCAGATGGCAACCTCAGCCCCAATGGACCAGCAGGTGAACAACACTTGGACAGTAGGTCCCACAGTCCTCCAGGCTGGCGGCGCACCAGTCCTGGCCAATCTTCAGCTCCCTGCTCCATATCAACCCATCAACACCGTCCAGGGCCAACAGCAGCCTCACAATCAAGCCCAGGCACTTGTCACACCAGGCTCGGGAGGGATGGGCCCGTTTCAGCATACGCAGCCAATCGACATGTCTGGGGGTCCCCCAGGAGATCTATCTGGTGAGTTTGTCCACTCTCCCCATAACATATCCCATGGCTTACAGTGTGGCAGCGTTCCAGGATGGCAGCGACACGATCTTTGATGCTGGGCAATTTGTTGACCAGAACGGACAAATCCAAAACATCCATCAATGGCAGCCCTTCCCCTAGAGAATAAAATCGCTATCATTAAGACTTCGCAAGAGGGCAATGTTTGTTCTTGGAGCACCTTCGTGCTCACCTACAGGTCTGTTATTCTACGCGCTGTAACTGGAGGTTCTAACATGACATAGCAAGCGACAGGTCAACCTGCACAATTGTCACATTGACTTCTCGTCTCCGAGAACACCAGGGCTTCTTCGGTTGTAGCGGGTGATGTGACTAGGAAATAATTGAGGGCAGAAAAAGATCAACTCCCGCTTAGATGGTGTTTCGTCACAGTAATGTATCATAGACAAATACATTTCAATTATCTGCCTCTCTGGGGACATTCATGGTTCAAGAGAACACTTCTGTTCTTCTTGAGAATAGGTATGATGAATAGGGGAAGCAAAAATCTGATAGGTTTCCTAAATTATGGTGAATTGATTGATCATGAAGATACGTGCCAATCTTCTGTGTTCCTTGCATTTCTTGGCTGAGGTCGAAATTATGTTTGGTACGGCCCACAACGAGATCTGAAGGTGGGAAAGCGCAACACTATTGACAGCTGGAATGATTGGCTGTCAGAGTCTTGGCGATGCTCACGGTTGGTAAAGGACACAGGGTTTAAATTACAGTGCGAGATCACACAGTCTGCAGACCCTGGTCCTCGACGCTCTGGGCAAGACAACCCTGGATCGCAGCCAAAACCCCAGACTAGGGCGGCACATCCGATTGCCTTTCAATTCCAGAACCATCCCAAGTAAGCATTCCTCGAAACAGAGCTCACTGATGGCGTTGGATATCGGTTGAGAATGTCCGTGTGCTTTACTGCCGCCACTGACCTAAACCCCGGAGTGGACAGTCCTGGCAGTTCGTCATCTTAGCCTGTCCGGGGCGCAAGAAGACTTCTGATTATATCAAGGTATTAAAAATATTTTGTCTAAGATCTTCTCAATATATACTAAATCATGCCAGCTTCACCCACGGCTTTTTGTCACCTAGGATAGAGGTCGTAAGTTTTGTTGCATCCCCTTAGCCTGGTCCTTGGTCCCCACGATCGCTGATGGTGACACCCCCATGCTATACCCGCTTCGAGCTGTAGGGCTGATGACTTACAAGGAAGGGAGAATGACAGATCCATCTGGTTTAGTTCAGGAATCCTGCCTGTATTGCTAATTCAGTAATGACTATACACAGGAGCCCTGATCTCAAGCATAATTACTTCAAAGTCAAGAAACCTCCACTGCGGCCACAGCAATTGTAGGGAATGGTTCGACTTGGGCTTGATGAGCAATAGTGACCATGGTGTGTTGGAGTAATTTTGTCATGGGAGCTCTTGATGGGTCTCTCGCCCTGTGGCGTCCCACGCCAAGATCGCTTCAACCTGATGGAGCTAGCGTAACCAATATTTCGTTTGGAGGTTGATCTCACAATTGAAACTACAGACTGCCTGGTAGATAGGTATGTATGTCGGTGACCTCAAACGACTGAAAGCTCTGCTTGTTACAGTCGAAGCAAGAACTGGAATTGAAAGGCAATCCCCTAGTCTGGGTTTTTGGCTACCTAAGGTAATTACGATCCAGGGCAATTGCTGCTGCTATGATTTGGTGGCGTAACCAGTGCAGAATTGCTTTTGGAAGCAAGGTGCCGTGTCCTTGTAATCGACCATGGTCATGCATCTTCTTACATTTGTTTGACGACCAGGATCTCCAATTTCTCCTTCGAAGGCAATTGATCATCTGATGATGTTCTGCTACTTACACACCAATTGACAAGGGTTGCGTTATCGTGAGTGTTCTGGCTATCAAGGGCACAACTCCCTAGTACCGTATCCGATTGACGGCTTCCGACAGTTTCACATACACTCGACAGACTCAGACATGACCGGGATGCAGCTGTTTGCGTAACATCGTAGACGCCGTTTGCACAAGGCATGTGCATACCACTTCGTTTCGCGAGTGTGTCGACTCCCAGCCTGTCAGAGCCTAAGCAAACGCTTCACCGTCCGACTCCCCGCACTCAGCTCCAGCAGCACAAGAAATAAAAATCTCAACACATGTCTTACAGATCCAGGAATTCGGAAAGTGAACATATTTCGCTAAGCTACGCCTGTTTCTAACTAGTAACACAAGAAACACTATCCGCATCGCCGGCCCAACAGACACCAAGGTCGACTAAAACATGGTTCCATCGACAGGGACCACGACTTTCGTTCTTTGTGAAATCCTCCGGCACTGTACGGACCGGTGACGGTTACGGGTAGTCCGTCTATATCTCGCGTCTTTGCTCGCGTCGCGAAATGAAATGTAAGAAATGGGAGTGTAAGTGTAATCGTCCATGCTCAAATGCCCAGACTTTCTTCTCCTCCGCGTGCCATACGAAAATCGACCAAGGCTACGCAAGTGCAAGCCATCCCCATCAACTCTAATACCTTACTATCCAAAGGGGGGCTCTAGGGTTGGTGTGTGTGTGTCTCCTTGGGTTGTGCAGTCTCACTCCTGAGCTATCATTGGTCGGGTGTCGATAATTGAGGCTGAAGCCGCGAATGCCTTCAGCAGACCCAAATCTGCGCCCTTACTCTTCTTGGTATGAGATCTTCCGCATCTCGCCCAAACGATGTCGAGCCGACGCCAAGGCGTTCTCCAATTGGAGGATCTCGACCTGTTGATTGTTGGTGGCTTGTCAGTCCATCATCTTACACGGGGGGCTAAAATAAACTTTGCCGGATATAGTAACCGTTACGAACGCACTGGCCCGGGAATCAACTGGACCTGTGAGGGGTATCGGTGTGTCATGGTAGTTGTGATGTGATATGTGATGCCACGGCCGGGGGGGATGAGAGAGAGGCGACCAAGGGAAAGGGTTGCCAAACACATGACGGGGGAGGCTGCTGAACTTACTTGCTGTTCCATCTCCCGCACCTTGAACTCGTGCGCTCCGAGCTTGGAGTAGTCCACCTGGTCCTCCTCTTGGCTACGCTCCTTGATCAAGCTCTGCACCTGGCGTACCAGTGCTCGACATGCCGCACCCACCGCCTTACTGGCCTGCTCGAGCTTTTCTTGGCTCTTGGACATGAACCCTGCCTTAACTCTGCTGGCAGCCACAAGCTGGGCAGTCGACGCCGCCACATCGTTCGAGGCCACGATGAGTTGTTCTGGACTGTTGCGCCCAGAGATGACTCCATCTGCTGTCTCGATCAAAGTGTTAGTCGACGACGCCACAGCCTTGGCGGCAGAGATTAGTCCCTCAGTCCATCGGTTGTTCTTCTTGTAGAACGCTGTTCGTGACGTCGATCCACGACCTGCCTGTACGATCTCCTGCTGTGTCACTGTCGCCGCCTGGATCAGTTGCGTAATGGCATTGGTGATCGCCGTCGCCGCATCCAGGATTGAGTCGTTCACCTTGAGCTCATAGGTTGAATAGCCATCACGAGGCTTGTTCTTGAGCTTGGCCAGTCGTGCAGCGGCTGCCGCAATTGCATCTGCAGCTTTACTGAGCTCCTGGTCGACGAGGTCACCCAGGTCTCCTTTCTTGTTGGCGAGCTTGCCAAAGCCAGGCGCAAACGACTCAACAAGCTTGTTGAGCTTCTGCAAGTTCATCTGAACGTCGTTGTTGCTGTTGATGACCACGTCTGTCTTCTGCAAGGGGTCCATGCCCTCAAGCCGGAAGCTCTGAAGACCTCGGAGGAACTGTACAGCTGAGATAGCGGGCTGGCGGGTTCCGTTCATGAGAGCATCGGTCTTCTTATCATCTGTAGCTAGACGGGTAAGGCCCTTGGTGTTGCTGCAGACATCGGCAATGGCACCAGAGAAGACGTTGATGGCCTTGATAAGGTCGGCATGCGTCGCATTTGGTCCATCTGCGATGAAGTTGTTGAATGATGTAGCAAATTCCATAGCACTAGCTGAGGCCTTCTCGATCTGTGACAGCACATAAGAGGGAGACGCATTCTGATTACCAGCCTGCATGCTGGAATCCAACTCGTAGAGCGCATCATCCACACGCGCAACACCAGCCTGGAGAACAGAGTCGATAATGTCGTTGATCTTGTCAAGGTTGGACATGATGAGGGCATCGATCTGGCCATCCAAAGCATGGTCGGTGTCACCCTGGTTCATCTTGAGCTCGTTGAGCTCGATCAGAGTCTGATCCATGCCCGCCTTGTACACCTCAAGCTCCTCCTCCTTGTCACGGAGGAGCTGCTCGAGGTCGGAGCTGCCGTCGCGGAGGTTCATCTGAGCATCCTCCAGTTGTCGTGTCTTGTTGCGCAGTGCCTCCTCGAGATCCGCCATCTCACGGTTGTACTTGGCAAGCATTGTCGAAAGCTCGTTGCCTTTGCTACGCTCGAGGTTATCGGCCTTGTCTTGGGCCAGGCGAAGTTCGCGCTTGAGCTTCTCAACCTCATCCTTGCTGCTACCAGTCGCGCGGTCCTTGTCGTGAAGGGCGCGGTCACGCTCACGGATCATGTCGGCCAACTCGAGGTTCTTGGTCTTGATCTCACGCTCCAGCTTCTCACGTCGATCGATAGCCTCCTGGGCGCTGGCCGCCTTGAGTTGAACGGCCTTGAACTTCTGAAGCAGATCGAGATGCTCGTGTCGCAGCTGAGAGTAGAGCTTGGCCAGTGCCTCATATTTCGTCCTCCATGTGTTGACCTGCTCCTGAAGTGCCCGAATCTGGTCATCCTTGCTGTTCATTTGCTGGCCGAGACTGTTCTGAATGTGCGACAGCTCACCCTCGAGAGCCTTGACTCGCTGGTCGTATTGTTGGAGCATTAGTTGATCTCGCTCGTACTGAGCGCGCGCATTCAGGTTCTCACGCTCCAGCTCGGCCAGTCGTCCCTGAGTTTGCCATTGCGCTTGTTGCGCCATGAGCGCTTCCTGCTCTCGCTGTTGCTGCTCCATTAGTTGCTGTTGTTGCTGCTCAAACTCACGCTGAGCCTGAAGTTGTGCCTGCTGTTGGGCCAGGAGAGCTTGTTGTTGCTGCTGCTCAAGGATGCGCTGCTGCTCTTCGTACTCTCGGTTCTGACGATCCAACTCGCTCTTCCAGAATTCATTCATCTCATCAGGGGCGTCATTCTTGGGCTCAGGCGGAGGAGACGGCTTTCGCTCAATCTCCTGCTTCGGTCGCGCGGGTAGCGCAGGTGCATCGTCATCTTCCGCCAAGAGGTTGGGAGGATCTTGAGGAAGCTTGGGGATGGTAATGAGACTGGTAAGGTACCGGAGGTTTGAGCATTCGTAGTAGAACTTAACTAAGCGATAATGCTGCGCGTTGTAACGTTCACGAAGGGGTTCAAGGGCCTCGTCATCTCCGGTTGCTTTGTTGGATGTTAACCCTAAGGATCCCAAAGAGGGGATGGGGGAGTGAATCACTGACTTGAATGCATTGCGCGCAGCATGCTGGTGATGAACTTGTAAATTCCGTAGCTCTCCTGAACAAGGGGCACGAGAGCGGCAATTCGGCACTCGTTGTTTCCAACATTTCGGAAGTGCGAGAAGATCAGCTTTTGGAACTGCTCAATCTTATCTTGCAGTACCATCAGGTCGCTGATGGTCTCGTAGCCTTCGTTGGGGTCGTTGATGGCCTTCAAGCTCAGGTACTCCTCATACTCGAATGTTCCGTTGAACTCGGGGTGTTGATGGTGGAATGAGAGCTTCGCAAGTAGGTAATAAACGTATTCGCGAATCAGAGGGGCATAACCGCGCATGCCTTCTCCTCCTCCGCCTATTCCGCGGTTCAAGCTATCGATCCATGCGCGGTTTGCCATTGCCTCCTTGAGAGCACTGGGGTGGCCTTCTTGGAGTACCTTGTGGATCGTGATCAGGGCCTTGAATGTCTGGACTTCGTCGGCTAGGATAGGTTGGCTGTTGATGGTCGATCAGCTGAAGTTGTCATGATGAGGACGTATGAGACGTACACCTTGATGCCGGACCAGAAGGCGGCGGAGGACCGGTGGTCCCATGTATAGACGATACATGCTCGGACATGCTTTCGCTTTGGCGAGATCTCCTCGACGTTTGTAGCCTTCTTGATGTTGATAGCGAGCTCTTGATCAGTTCTGCGCAAGATGACGGGGTTAGCTTGGCGGTCATGAAACGTGACGGTGTCGCTGACTTGGTATGCTCGGTGCCGCGCACAGCAGCAGCCATATTTGCGATTGGTGGCGGGCAAGCTCCGCGACGCTATTATTCGATAGTGGGTAAAGATGTTTGCGCAAGGAAAGTTGCTCAGGTCTTCAACGATGCTATAGTAGCCCCTGGAAATCACGAGACAATTTCCCAGTCAAGCCGACGCCTCGCAAGCTTAAGAGATTAGGCAGAGAGTAAACCGTAGGAAATGAAAGGATGAGTAAAGAAATCAAGGGACTGAGGTTTGTGAGAATGCGGCTATAGATCGAGTATTCGCGGTCGTCGTCAGCCTTGACAAATCTTGGGCGACTCTTGGGCGTGGCTCGTCTCTGCGATTCGATGGATGTCGTAGTAGCTTCAGTGGCTGGGCCGCAAAAGCCAAGAGAGGAGCGTCATACGGGGTACGTATCGTCCGTTGTGTGGGGCACGGCTGTTGAAGACTGCAGTGAGCTTTGGATTGGTGGCCAAATTACTAAGGTATCCCACTTAGACGAGCAATTTGAAAGGTTCAAGTCATGATTTTATAGCATCAGCTGGTATACTCTTGTTAAAGAAAAAGACTATTAAAAAATTAGTAGATGCATCTTGAAATAACTACAAGTTCGGGAGCGTTGTCGGAGCATGACTACATGAAAGATAAGAGCTGAGTGGTATTTTCTCATCTTTTATGAAATGTTCAAAGTTAAGGAGCATTTATAGTAAATTTTGGTAAAGTTTATACAAGATGCTCATAAATTTATTAAAACTCTCATAAAGTGAACTCTTAAATCTTCCAGGCTTCTCAGGCATGCATATACAACATTTATTTTGTTGAGCTCTCAAGCTACATATCTACATAGAATAACACAATCTAAGCCAAGCATATACAGAAAGCTTTCATTCTCAGCTTAGAGTCCCACCCATTACTTGCAACGTACAGGGTCAACTCGACTCATGTATGGCATCGTGAGGATCTTTATTACATTATGATCCTCGACATATAAAATGAACCTATCCCAGTAGTTTAGCAAAAACTCACATCGTCTCCTCAAGTGTGTTTCTATCAGCACAGTGCTGTCTCACGACGAGTTCACTCTGAACTTCCAGGAGGGGCATAGAGATGGACAAAATTGAAGAAAAATTTGCTTCTGACTATTGACAGAAGCTTTGAGCGGCACTTGGATGTGATTCTTAAATTTAAATGCTGAGTGAAGTAATTTGCTCCCATGTAAGTCACGGCAGGGCACCTGGATGATATGAGAATAACACAAGGGTACAGGGTAGGCAGGTTGAGATATTGAATTGATGTTTGGAGGTATGCCTTGGATCATATTGAGCATCTCCATGAACTGTCGACAACATCAATACCACAAAACTGTAGTCACTGCAAGTACAGTGCAACGAGGAGGGATCACATTACCATACGACATAAATAGATGAGCCATGATGTGACACTTGTCAATCTAGTAATAGACCCGAGTCTGTGTTTGGCATCCACCGTGCACCTCAATATGTATGTAAGAAAACGACATCGGTCAATCACACGGAATGAATGAGGGAGAAACGTCAGTTCATTCATACGTTAAGTAGACGCCATGCCCATTATATGGACTGGGCACATTTCACTAAAGGTATCTTCAAATACAGACAGCGGCATGCTTCAAACGATGTCTTTTTTTTGGTCTCATTGCCTATGGACATCAAAATGCAAGCCCTTGCCATGCAGAGTTTCCCATCCGGACGCAATACCCCATGTAAATAGAAGCCAGCACCACCAACCCCGCAATATCTTTTCTTTTAGATCGTAGTCTCGTAGGGAAGAGGAGTGACGGTCTGAGGAGGGTTGTCGGCGAGCGACAGTGTGTGAGCCTCACGGGGTCCAGCGGGCTGACGCTTGACCTGGACGACGGTACCGTTGGCCTTGGCCTCCTTCTTGGCCTCGGCGTTGGCCTTGACTCGCTTGAGGAAGTCCTCACGAGATCGGGACTGCTGGATGTGCTCGATTCGGACGTTGATTCGCTTCTCGATGTATCGGTGCTTCACCTGCTTGTAGATGATGACACCGACAGCAGACTTGGTGACGTTGTAGATGACACCAGTCTTGCCGTGGTACACCTTGAAGGGCATACTGTGACCATTGTTAGCCCTCCTGTTCCAATGCCCAAACAAATTCCTCCAAAAAGCGTCCAAGCCTCGCAATTTCGCGTGTATTGTCGCATCATGGCAAAGGAAGCGCTGCTTACCCCTTCTGGACGGCACCGTTCGCCTTGATGTCGACGATATCACCAACGCGGTACTGTCGGAGATAGGTGTTCAGGGCAATCATACCCTTCTTGCGGAAGTCCCGGCTGAAGGCATACTAAAAATTCACATCGTCAGTCTCATGCCGCCGTCGTCGAATTTTCATTCTCGCAGGAATCGGTGGTTGAACATACGCGGGTGCCCGCTCTCTTTCCGTAGGAGTGACCCATCTCGAATGTGATATGCCGGTACCGGTCGGGTTGGGGTTAGTAGTCGTGGTTGGCGAAAGAGATGGTGAAGTCCTTCGCTTTGGTGTTGTGGATTTCTCGAAGGCGGCCTTGTGGGAAGGAGCGGGTCCTCAGATTTTCCGAAAATTTCTAAGTAGGGCAAGCACGCTTGTGGGTCGCACCTGCACTTTACTAAATCTTAGGGTTCAAATCGCGCACGTGATTGATTTGGTCCGCCAAATTTCTGTCCGCACATTTTGCTACAATTCGTGTCTTGTGAGAAAGTTCAACTCCCGCAGAACACCCAAGGAGCAAGTCAAGTGAGTATATATCACCGCCGCCACGAGTGCATCAGCAAAGGATATCAATTAACAAAGTCTTCAGGATGCCTCCCCGCGCCCACTCCAAGACCTCCCGTGTCCCCCGCCGACCCTTCGAGTCTGCCCGACTGTCAGTATCACCGGCCACTGAACATGAGCTTGTCTCTGTTTAAGTCGTATGTGAATGAAGACTGACCGAATAACAATAGTGACTCCGAGTTGAAGCTCGTTGGCGAGTATGGCCTGCGCAACAAGCGTGAGGTCTGGCGAGTCGGTCTGACTCTGTCCAAGATCCGTCGTGCTGCCCGGTATGTGAACCTTTGCACTTTTTGTGTGCGCTGATGAGGAAGAGTCTTCTAACCAATATTACAGTCAGCTTCTTACCCTCGACGAGAAGGACCCCAAGCGTCTCTTCGAAGGCAATGCCCTCATTCGACGTCTCGTCCGTGTTGGTGTCCTTGACGAGTCCCGCATGAAGCTCGATTACGTCCTGGCTCTTAAGATCGAGGATTTCCTTGAGCGCCGTCTCCAGACCTGTGTCTGGAAGCTCGGTCTTGCCAAGTCTATCCACCACGCCCGTGTTCTGATCCGCCAGCGTCACATCCGAGTCGGAAAGCAGATCGTCAACGTTCCCTCTTTCATCGTCCGTCTCGACTCCCAGAAGCACATCGACTTCGCTCTTACCTCGCCTTTCGGTGGTGGCCGTCCCGGCCGTGTCCGCAGAAAGAAGGCCGCCGCTGCTGCTGGCGGTGAGGGTGGTGAGGACGAGGAGGACGAGGAGTAAATGCAACCAAAAATGCAAAAACGATTCCCCCTGTCTAGGGCACTTGGTGATGGAATACCACTCATGGGAAGGGGATTCTCTTCATAGCTTGCGGCGTTGGCCAGAGGATAAAAATGGAATGATTTCACCGGATAACGACAAACAAGAATTTCCCGGTGTCTCTCCACCTGTGTACATGAATCTCATGAAACATGAATCCAATCACGACATCCACCCATAATTCCTCATTTGCTGTGAATCTTTCAATATCAATGTAGCTGTCGCCATGGATCTGATGCCCATGGTACGTAACAGTATTGTAATTATGTATAGTAATGCATCGCTATGATAAAAGTTCATCCTTGCCCAGCAGCTTTGCCATTGGGTCGTTCGTCACCGTCCGTTTCCTCCTATACTCATCCATTTCCTCTTCTGTCACGCCATTCATCATTTCTTCTCTTGTCCGCTTGCGCGGCTGCTCTTCCTCTTTGTTCTTCTCTGCCTCCTCCTTTGAAGGCTCTTCTGTCTCCTCTTCATCATCATTGACCAGGTTGGCGCCAGTTCGTTGACGCTCAGCCGCCTCCCATGCCAATTTTCCATCGTCACCAGTACAGTAACTGTTTTTTATGAACGAATGACAGCAAGCGTAGCCCCATTTGAAGTTGGACCACCAGCTTCCCCATACTGAAGTATGATTGTTGATGAGAACATCTTCAGCGTACTTGGATTTGGCCACCTTCTTGGGTGCACCCTTGATCAAACCAGCCTCATCGTACTCAACAAACGTTTCGGATTCGGTGATAGCCATGTTGCGCAGAGCAGCCGGCATAGCCTTCTGATCTCCACCGTATTTCTCGAGCAGTAACTTCTCTCGCTCCGCACGCTTTGCCTCTGCCTCCTCCAGCTCCTTCTTCCGATAAAACTCTCCTGCTGTGGGGTTTGCTTGCAGATGCTGGCTTGTGTTACCAGACTTTTCTTGAGCCTCCCAGGCGTATCGCTGAGCGTTCTCGAATGCGCCAGCATCGCCTGAGGATCGCATGAAACCCTCTTCCGCGAATGCATCTGCTGCCTTATCTGCCGTTGCACCTGCATCGACCAGTGATCGTGTTTTCGGATCGTACTTGGCAGATTCTAGATCGAGGTTCAAAAGATACTTGGCTGTGTCCTCTCGTATTCGCAGTTGTCGTGTTGCTGTGCTCTGATGTTTACTCATATCATTCTCTTCCGCATACTTGTCGCCTTCTTCTGTCTCTTCATCGGCATTTCCGTCCTTGGTGGCCTGCTTGCGTAGCTCCTCCATCTGGTTGAACTCATCGACCACACTGCGATACTCCTTCGCATCGTATCCATTCCAGCGATCGCGCTTGGCGTCCCATCCCATGTTGACATCTTGAATCACCTCATCGGCCTGAATGTCTTTGCCTGTCCATTTCGCACCCTTGGCTCGTGGCCGACTCAGGCAGTCTTTCTTCTTGTGTGTCATGGCGCCGCAGTTTTCGCAAGCACCTTTGCGGTACTTGGTGGCCGCTGGGCCGGCCTTTCTACCTCGATCATACCATTGAGACTTATCGTTCTTCTCTTCGCGGCGCTGATGCTGGAGGTAATCATTCTCATCGCCTTCTTCGCCGGCGTAGAACGGGCGTTTACTGATGAAGGATGGGATGTAGATGTTCTCTTCCTTCAAAGCGGCACCAGCGCCTCCAGGGCCAGTACTTGGGGGCGGTGGTTTTGCGGGTGCAGTAGGCATGGCGAGAAATGTACAGCTTTGCCGTCTATTGAAACGTGCGACTTTCAAACCACGAGATGAAAGATCAGAGTCAAATGTTCAGAAGTCAAAACGGGTGATGCCTCTGTCGCAGATCAATGAGCCCAGCGGAAAGTTGTTTAGATAAGCAGTCTTATCAGCACGTGACCGCGCGCGTCTGTAGGAGGCTGGTAGCCATGCTGCCATGGCAAAACGCGTCTCATAAGCAGTCAAGGTTACACAAAGACCTTCAGAGTGAATTGAGCTTATTGAGAACACTTTTTGAGCAATGTTTGGCTCTTTTGTTCTTAATAAACAGTCTTAAGCCCCTGATGGATCCAAACTTCAAAGAATATGGACTTGTTCCGGGTCAGACTCAATTGTATCGACCACTATCAAGCGACACCCTCGCGATATGACCCCCAGCTTCGTAACGACATCCGTCCCTCTCAGATATCCAAGGGACCCAGAGTTCCTGTTGTTCGCGTGTTTGGATCTACTGAAACGGGACAAAAAGTATGCGCCCATATTCACGGCGCATTCCCGTACTTGTACGTGGAATACGAAGGAGGCTTGAGTCCTGATGAAGGTTCGTCGTGTATGCTCCAGTAAATATCTATTAGTACTAAAGGTTCTAGTCGGTGCTTATATATATCGCTTTCATCTGTCCATAGATCACGCGTTAGCAGTCAGCTATCGACGAGATCAGAAAGGTGACAGTGCAAGGTTCGTGGCAAGGATCACTCTTGTCAAGGGTGTCCCCTTCTATGGCTTTCACGTGGGATATCGCTTCTTCCTGAAGATTTACATTTTCAATCCCATTGTCATGACGAGATTGGCGGATCTTCTTCAGCAAGGCGTGATTATGAAGAACAAGTTTCAGCCATACGAAGCACACCTTCAGTACCTTCTTCAATTCATGACAGACTTCAACTTATATGGATGTGATTATCTGGAAGCATCCGTTACTCGGTTTCGATCTCCAGTCCCAGAATATGAACAGGAATCGAATTCATTGCACAAATGGCACAGTCGATCAATCTCTGTTGATCACATTACCGACGAAACCACGCTTCCTCGAAGCAGCCACTGCTCGATAGAAGTGGATATATGTGTACAGGATATTATCAACCGACACAAGGTCAAGGAAAGGCCTCTTCATCATGACTTTACGGAAAGAACCAATCCCCTTCCCGGAGACATGAAGCTTGTCTACAGCATGGCTGGACTGTGGAAAGATGAGACAAAGAGACGCAAACGAAAGATGCAAGATCCGACTGGGGGCAGCAGTCCATTTCCACCAGAAGTCCTTGTGTCAATGTCAGCCAACGCTCGCGACTCTCAACCGCAAGGCTGGCTTCATGAGGAAGAATTCAGGACTGAGATCCGAAATCTCATCTCTGAAGAGAAGCTCAGTGTTGACTCGGAAGAGCTTACTTTTGAGACGTTTGCAAAGCCGCATCCATACGAAGAGCATGTTAATACTACTTTGGAGTCAGTTGAAGACCTCTTCCCATCGAAACTTGCACCAGCTTTAGGATTGCCCTTTGGTATGGAGGCGGAACAAGATCTGCGAAGCAGTATTGTCGTTGATGAGGGTAAAGTACGTCAGGCTAGAGAGGCACACAATGACTTCTACCCTGAAGACTCTGATGAAGATGCCATTGCAGCGCTCGTAGCAATAGAGAAGGCTGCTGCAAAAGTTTCTCGCGGGCCAATAGACCAACTACCAGAAGAGGATCTTGAACTAGCGGCGGCTCTCAACATCAGTCCCGACAAATTCGATAAAAAGTCATTTTGGAGGTCGGCCCTTGGGGTCTGTCAAAGTGGCCTGGTTACTGGCGAACTTCCCGACCTCCCGGTGAACCGAGAGTTGCTTGATTATGCAGAGAACGAAGGGTTTATCGGACGGACGGAGAAAGCACCAACGCTCACCTCGTCTAATTTGACCCAGCTCAAGCGACCGCTCGATGATCTTCTATCATCCCAGGCATCGAACAAAAGGACAAGACTCAATCAACTGTCCATGATAGATGAAGATGAAATGGACCTAGTTCCCGTTCCTTCAACAGACGCCAACAAAAATCTCGCCTCCTCCTTCAGAGGAGCTTCCATTCTTAAAGGTCCTCTATCGCTTAACAAAAACACCGGTTCTGTATTGAAAGGTGCTTCCGGCTCCAACCAAAAGCTAAATTTTCCTACCGTCAAAGACCAGAATGATCCGAATACCAAACTTCGTCTCAGCCAGATGAGCCAGAAGTCTGCTTCTCAACAGACCGATGATGGCCGTCACACCAAGCATGTTTCGTTTGATCCCAGCAGTTTTCTTCCTGCTGAAGCGGGGTTGTCTCAAATGACTTTGTCATCTTCCATGAAATCGTCTGGAGGACGCGAAGAAGATGAAAGTCATGAATCGAAAATTCAGAGAGCCATGAGTCGATTCGCCAGTCCGCAAGTACACTTGGTGTCTTCTCTACCCCCTTTTGCAGCCGCCGTGGCTTCCTCTTTGAAAGAATACGGGCTTCCTGATGTGATCTATCAAGATGCTTATTATAGTAGGGAGAAGGATGTCCCTGGGCGGGTGCGAGAATATGCTGGGAAGGAGTTTCGACTGGAGGGCAACACACTGCCTTTTCTACCCGAATTTGACCCAACAGGGACAGCTCCAGCCAACTACGGGCTCAAATATGAGACTTATGACAAGACAACTACAGAACTTCGGTATGAGCGACAGAGGAAGAAGTGCTCGTTGAGAAGTTGGGAGCTTGCTAATCCACCGCCTACATATCAAGAAGTCGAGGGGTGGTGGGCAGAAAAGGAACGCAGAGCAAATTCAACGGAAGGGTCCAAAGTACCATCGACTCCCAGGCAATATCAATCTCAGATCGATGGGCCCACGCCAAAGAACAAGCACGGATTCAAGTACACCCCGGGCAAGAAATCAACCAGCTTCCAGCATGAGGTTCAATACATGAGCACCATGAGCTTGGAGGTTCACGTAAATACCAGAGGAAAGTTTGTGCCGAATCCCGAGGAAGATGAAGTACAGTGTGTTTTCTGGGCGATCAAGTCTGATGGAACTGCTTCCGGCAGTCAAGAATCAGCTGGTGTCCAAACAGGTGTCCTGCTGTTGTCAAATGACGCCGAGTTTACTCAGCGTATCCAGCGACAGACAAATGCCGAGGTTATTGAAGAAAATTCTGAACTGGATCTCATGGTTCGAATGGTCGAAATCGTGAGGAACCATGATCCCGATATCCTTACTGGTTATGAAGTGCATGGCAGTTCCTGGGGTTATTTGATTGAGAGAGCACGGCTAAAGTACGATTACAACCTTTGTGATGAGTTTTCTCGCATGAAGACAGAATCACACGGCAGGTTTGGCAAAGAGAACGATCGTTGGGGTTTCAATACCACATCCACTATTCGGGTTACCGGTCGACACATGGTGAATGTCTGGAGGGCAATGCGAGGAGAACTCAATCTCCTCCAATACACCATGGAGAATATCGTCTGGCACCTACTCCATCGAAGAATACCTCATTACTCTTGGCAGTCTTTGACAAATTGGTATAAGGGCGGCAAGCATAGAGAGCTCAACAGGATGTTGAGATACTACCAAAATCGCACGAAGATCGATCTTGAGATACTGGACGCCAACGAGCTAATTTCGAGAACCAGCGAGCAGGCACGACTTCTAGGCGTTGACTTCTTCTCAGTCTTCTCACGAGGATCGCAGTTCAAGGTAGAGTCGATCATGTTCAGAATTGCCAAACCAGAGAACTTCCTACTTGTTTCACCAAATCGTAAGCAAGTCGGTGGTCAGAATGCTCTAGAGTGTCTACCACTTGTCATGGAGCCACAAAGCGCATTCTATAATAGTCCTCTTCTGGTTCTTGACTTCCAGAGTTTATACCCGAGTGTCATGATCGCTTACAACTACTGTTATTCAACCTTCTTGGGACGAGTCACTGACTGGAGGGGTATGAACAAGATGGGTTTTACTGAGTATAAGCGCCAGAAAGGTCTTCTTGCCCTTCTGGAGGACTACATCAACATTGCTCCAAATGGCATGATGTATGCGAAGACTGAAATCCGCAAGTCACTTCTCGCCAAGATGCTGACTGAGATCCTGGAAACTCGAGTCATGGTGAAGAGTGGTATGAAGCAAGACAAGGATGATAAAACTCTCCAACAGCTTCTAAACAACAGACAGCTTGCTCTCAAGCTGCTCGCCAACGTCACTTATGGTTACACTTCAGCGTCATTCTCCGGCCGTATGCCATGCTCCGAGATTGCGGACAGCATTGTACAAACCGGCAGAGAAACTCTTGAACGAGCGATTGCTTATATCCACTCGGTTGAGAAATGGGGCGCCGAAGTCGTCTATGGCGATACTGACAGTCTTTTCATCCATCTGAAAGGCCGGACAAAGGACGAGGCGTTCGATATTGGAAATGAAATTTCCAAAGCAATTACCGAAATGAACCCTCGACCTATCAAACTCAAATTTGAGAAAGTCTATCATCCCTGCGTTCTCCTCGCCAAGAAGCGTTATGTCGGTTACAAATACGAAAGCAAAGATCAGGTGAAGCCCGAGTTCGATGCCAAGGGAATCGAGACTGTCCGTCGTGACGGTACGCCCGCGGAGCAAAAGATCGAGGAAAAGGCCCTTCGCCTACTGTTCGAAACTGCAGATCTCAGCCAGGTTAAGGATTACTTCCAGAGGCAATGTCAGAAGATCATGCGCAACAATGTTTCGGTACAAGACTTTTGCTTTGCCAAAGAAGTGCGTCTGGGTACATACTCTGATAAAGGTGCACCACCTGCAGGAGCTCTCATCAGCACAAAGCGTATGCTTCAGGATGCTCGTGCCGAACCACAATATGGTGAGAGAGTTCCATATGTGGTTATCACTGGTGCCCCAGGAGCGCGACTCATTGACCGATGCGTTGCGCCCGAGGAACTTCTGAGCAACCCTCACTGGCAGCTCGATGCCGAATACTATATCTCAAAGAACTTAATTCCTCCTCTGGAGCGTATCTTCAACCTTGTGGGTGCAAACGTACGCCAGTGGTACGATGAGATGCCCAAGGTGCAGCGTATTTACCACGCAACTACACTCGGTAAGAAGAAGACGACCCTCGAATCCTACATGAAATCCACGAATTGTCTCGTATGTGGTCTCAAGTTCTCTCAGGAAGACAATGCCCTTTGTCCATCTTGCCGCAAGAACGTTCCCTCATCTCTTCTTACGCTCCAGACACGGCTCACAACCGAGGAACGTCGTCTTCAAGAAGTACTCTCGTTCTGTCGCAGCTGTTCTAGCCTCGGACCTATTGAGGACGTTCAGTGTGATAGCAAGGATTGTCCTGTGTTTTGGACACGCATGAGGCAGGCTAGCAAGACGAAGGGACAGCGCACTACAAGTCAACCTGTGATACAGTCGTTGGTGGACAGTGTGGAGAAACTGTCATTGGAGTGGTGAGGACGGAGGATTTGTAAGTGGTTATGTGTTAATGACGAGGTGGTATTATGGTTTGTACATACATTGCGAGGCGTTTGGATAAGAGGTTTGAGTTGGATGATACATGAAGGTCATGGGGATGCCAGTAACTACCCTGCAGGTTCAATTAGTTTTACTTTTATCCACGATATTGATAACGGCTCATTGTTAAACTCGGACCTCCTGGGTCAAACTGTGATTTACATCTGGTCCTTGGTACGGTACAGTGGTCAGTGCAATGGTTGTAGAGGCTTATCAAATGTTGCGCGTTGAAGAAAGCCCACGTACGTATTTTAAAAGTCTCATTTAATAAACAATCACAGTTCAATATTTAGACTTACATAGTAGTTATTTCGTGGTTCAAATTATACTCCATATAACCTGACTGTCACCTCTGCTTTGTTTACAAGTCGGAGCATTTCGACCGCAGACGTTGAAATCAGTTCAAATGTTTATCGCGGTCTTGGAGCCGTGATTCCGGTGGAGCGGTTTGCCGCATCGCGGCCCCACTTGTAATACGTCCGAGCCTGGAGGGGCCGACTGAAGATTTTTGGTCAGTCCCATTCTTAGACAAAAACAACGGGCGCTTCTTGTCTCAAACATTTATTCTTAGATACGAAGATGCCAAAACTGACTCGATGGAAGTGAATCATGCAGATACGATAATAACATGTGCCTATATCGTCATAACCCTTGTTGAGATCTAACCCGGGCCCTCCGGAACTATTAGCGGCTGGTTAGGAAGCCAGGTTCGAAGGGCTTCGAGAGAAACCCCTGTCAACAGTAAGGGACCGAATAGTTCGCGATAGCGGCCGCTGATCATCTTGCTGTTATCTGTAGCGTGAATGGTATGCATCAGAGCCTCTCCAGCCAAGGTAACGGAATCACATGTCTAGAACAGCGACGGATAGAGCTCCCCAACATTAATCTGTGCACTAATCCACAAATAGATCTCAGGTACAGGTACAGGCACAGGCCAGACAATCACTGACATGTGAAGCAGACCGAGATCGAGAGCAAAGCTTAACGATCTAGATCAGGGACCAACTTGGCCAGCTCAACCTTGCTTGGATGGGTTGGTTTGCGCGGCGCCTCCACATTCCCGAAGCCCAGACAGCCAGCCACATGGCATCGCTGACTCTGATAAAACGACCGGAGCAAAATGCGAAAAAAGGAGACGGGGGAGGGGCTGACCTCGATGAGACGAGACTAGGGCTTGGCTGGGCTGCAATGCGTTGTCAGCAAACCTCACCTCTTACCTGTCTCCTTTGTATGACTCCTTGAGATAGATTGCGTGGTGTGAGGTGTGCCTGTACTGTATGATGCGTTGTACAATGTACAGTATCCGTAAGCTCGGCTCCAATGTGGAGAAAGGAAAGGAACAAGTCATTTTTGGGGTCGCGTACGGTGTTTTGGTTAGCATTGACCCAAACATGAGTTAGCTGTCAGTACCTAATCAAACGCATACATACCTGTTGAGATAGAGCAAAAGGGAAGTAAAAAGCAAACGTCAATTTGCCACCTGGTACAACGTCTAGACCTTCAACTAAGTTAGTAGCTGAGAGCTATTGATTTGAGTTGTAGAGACCTGAGTGTGCCTGAGCGAGGGCTGGCAAGATGGCTAGGATAGCAAAGATTGCACCAAGACCCAATCAAAAGCTTCTACATATCAGCCAGCTCCAAGCTAGAACGTTGAAGGGGCCGAACCGCAGTGGAGGTTGCCCTTGCAGTGGAAGACAGGATGCGTTCCGTGTGGTCTGGTGTCTGATGACTGCCAGTCATGTAGATCAAGTGGCCAATATCGATGATGATCTGAGGCCAGGATGCGACCTTGACAAGCTTGATAATTCGACAACTGACAGCTAGGCACAGCTTTGAGGGATGTCAAATATGTCCCGAGGAGTTCCCTAAGGCTCCAGGTTGTATCAAGCAAATTGTGATGTGGAACAAAGATTGTAGCCGATATTTGACTAACATTATCTTGCTCCAAAAGGCGCATAAATGGAATCTTTCGAAATTCTATGGGTTCCAACCATAAGGTATCGATATTATGTATGTCCAACATCACTTCTCCATAGGTGCGAAACAGCTATTCAGCTGTAACACTGCCGAAGGATCGATTCATCGACCTAACTAACCCTGTACAAAGGGTCTTCTGAACTCTGAGGTGTCCGCCTGCATAGAATCAGCAGCCAACCCCATGCTGTGAATCCCCTGCCCCTGTCTGTCTCGCACATCAGCCAAGAGGAGGGTCGAGCATGAATCTCCGAGGGATGGCCGCAGAGAGACCGCCCAAGTCTGCCAGAAACAAGAAAGTGTATCAGAGTCTTCCTATATGGAGGTGGTTTTGTGAGTGACTCCATCCATGATATCAAATTGATGCAGATATCTTGACGACTTTTAACGACTGTTTGTTGATTGTATCGTCCGTGTCCCCGTTGTTGGTCTTCCCGCCGGTCTGGTCTCTGCCGCAACGCCCCGTCCCTTGCTAACAACAGAAGCAAATTCAAATACTAACAGGCGATTTTCGTCGGCTGAGACAGAGGAATGCTTGTAAAATCATATCAGCAGCAATACAGTAGTAATAGTCGTAATATCGCCACGAGCTGCAATCTAATCGACGGAACGCAACTACTGTAATAAATCGCCTACCGCCGAATCCTGGCTTGCTTGTTCTGTGTAAGACCGAAATATGACTGCAAGACATGGTCCATTTGGGGAAATGCACTCCCGTCTCAGTAGGTCACCGATTCCATTTCCAGCCATTCCAGCTCATGGAGGAGGGAAGGACAGCATTCAGCATCCGATCCAATTCAGCCAAATTGGATATCCATTACAGGGGGTCACACCAGGTGCCTCAAGTTCAATGCGCTGCACTACAGGGGGCCCGACGTTGTAAGGCGACCTGCCAGGCGCCGCCACGACCCATTCCTAGGGGAGACAACAAAATTTGAGACCTTTATCCTAAGTGACAAAAATAACCAATAAAAACTCTCCTAATCTCATACAAAGCTTACCTAAATATTTTAATCACTTAGAGTAGGGGTCCTGAGCCTTTTTGCTCTCTGAGGCCATTGGGCCCAATGGTGGCCTGCTACCACGTCTAGCACGTCCACTACCTAGACAGCAACTTATTACTGGCAAGGCGACCCTCCCCACACCTTCCCTGGTCTTTTCACGGCACGCGCACCTCCTTCCCCCCTCCCCGGACAACAAGAACGGATACTTTTGGGGGGTGGCAGGTACAGTACCAACCCGAACTTGGCTTTGGCGCAGGAACGAATCATCAATGTCACCGTCTTTTCTCTAATTTGCTCTCACCTCGTTTTGACTCATTTCCATATCCCATATGAACTTGCCATCTCTCCACCTCCGAATTTGTTGCTCCTCTCTCCAAATTCTATCTTATGTCAATTTCGATATCATATAACAACACGCCTTTTTGCGCTACCCGAGCTTATCATCGCACAGCGCAAACAATACGTAGCCCTCCCACTCCCGCTACAACCTTCTTCAAGATAAAGGGTCCTGTGCCTTGGGCTTGGCGGGTCCCATTTGCGTCATACCTAGATCTCGAACTCGCCCAACATCCCTTGAATTAGGCCTCGGATTTGGTCTCACCTTCCCTCTCGAGTCAGTAAAAAGGAAACAGACAATCACAACATAAACCAATTCCTCTCACTCCGCCTTCCTCGACTTTTCCCAACCTCGAATTCATTTAGGTTCATCTCGACGACTTTAACGACCAGGAACGACTTGCATCAGCACCAAGTTTTAGGAAATCGACTAGAACAACTTCAAACGCCCTATGCCTTCCTAACGAAAAATTGATCCCATACTACTCCTCCGATTTATTCCACGCTCCACAGTGGCAGACACAGCTTCTGCACGCCTTCCATGATCATGGCTGCGAGGTTCACGCCCGAGGCTTTTCTGCCATCGGGCGCCTACGACTCTGATGTTGTTCTTTCCCTGAATAACCATCTCCCTTATCGTAAGACGTCCAGTATTCCGTCTCCGCCCAACTCGTATCCTCGAGCTGGAACCCTTCGTCATCAATATCCACAACACTATCTAAACCCATGTCAACCGCAAAACCAAGATTATAGCCAGAGTCAATTTCAACGCGGCCGAATCCCCCCCGCGAGCACCCTGCCACTTCAGCACAAAGATTCATCTCCTCTGTCACTAGAGTCTTTAAGGGCAGCTCAATCTGTTCCGCCGAGTTATCGATCACTTCCTCAACAGACCGAGGCTTTCGACACATTCGACGCCCGTCCCGCGACTGTATCTCCCACTCACGGAGGTCCGCCTCCTGTTCCAGAATTTCGCTTTCCGGCATCATCTACAGCTCCTCTGCCTAACGTTTCCTCGTCTTCCGGCCTCGTTGGTGCATCCCTCTCAAGATCTGTTTCAGCAGACGCAGTGGCTGCCTCTCAATCATCAGTGCACGTGGTTCAACGCCTCGTGCAGCAGAACCAACTGATCCGTGAAGCCTGGGAAGCGGAGCGGAATCATCTCGAAGCTAATCGACGACGAGCTGAAGAGGTCTATCAAGAAGAGCGGATCATCATGGATGAGGTCCGGGATAGCTGGGAGGCCGAGAAGGAGGGCATGGCCCGAGAAATCGAAGAACTCAAAGAACGCGTCTATCGACTTGAAGGAGAGAACAGTGCACTCAAGGCTGTCACAGCGCAGAGTATCCAGGCTACGGGTGTGGTATCGCCTCTCGCGAGTCAGCGTGGCGGAAGCGGTGAGGGCTCCATGGACAGTTCCTACTTCCAAGCTCCACCAGGACGACTGGCGTCAAGAGGACAAAATCCGACCATTCCAACTGGTCTGTCCATGTCTGATGCGTCATCTCTTCCACCTGGTCTTGATGGAGCATCTCGTCGACCTCACTATTTCCAGTCAAGTAGCGCTCGAGTATCTCCCACAACACAGCCCGAATCATCACCTTTTGTCCCCCTCGACCCCAGGATGCAGACACAGAACCCAGTGGCCAAGGACTTCCTATCGTCCCCTACAGAGGATGTGGCCACTCCTGTTCCAGTCATTGATGTTCAGGAAATCGACCCTAAGTTGGAAGGTATCCCACTCAAGGCCACTGCGGTCCAGAAGCCTACATTCGCCGCCGGTGCATCTCCTCCCGAAAACCCGGCATCCCCTGTAGCATCTCCTCCTGGTCCCGCCGCTCGAAGCCCAGAGCAGTCTCGACGCCCCACGAATGCCCGGGCCTCTTCCAAGGAATACACATTGCAAGCTCTCTCTGCTGTCGAGTCTCGACGGCTAACAATGCATGCCGGTCATACACCCAATCATTCCCTGTCATTGTTCCCTAAAGTCAATCCTACTGACCCAGGTTCCATCATTGGCGAGGGCGCCACGCCTACCGTTGAGTCTGTCATCAGTCTGGATGCAGCTGTGATTGCGGAAGAGGCGAAGAATGATAGCCTATCGGTACCTGTGCAATCT
Source organism: Fusarium sp. NRRL 25184 (assembly GCA_013755755.1). Lineage (NCBI taxonomy): Eukaryota > Fungi > Ascomycota > Sordariomycetes > Hypocreales > Nectriaceae > Fusarium > Fusarium sp. NRRL 25184. Next base: position 128,515 of record JABSSZ010000054.1, on the reverse strand, counting down.
GATAGGCGCGATTCCAAGGTGTCTTTTATATCTGTTGCAGAAGAGCTTGACCCAAACGCACCAGATGTCATGATGGAGCCTAGTGGCGGCGACAAAGCTCTCAAGGGACCACTGATGTTAAGAAACATGCCAGCCAAAGATGAGCTCTTTTTTGAAAAATTGCACGAAGCACTGGAGCCTATAAGCCAAGGACAAAATGCTCTCCCGGCTGTGATGCAAGGTCATGGGCTGGGATCTATCGCTGGTCCGTCTGGCTCCAACGCTCCCGCGCATCTGTCTAAACAGGCCGGTCCAGTCGGCGGGGATGGATCTGCTGACGCCCAACGAGATGCCGATGATAGTGACGGCGAAGGCAGTGGCAAGGCTATTGAAATTGACGTTCCTTTAAAATTGAAGAGCACGTCCAACTTTGGTGCCCCTTTTGGTGCCATGTAGGACAGCATCCAAGGAGCCACAAGTTATCGAGCCTGCAGCTCGAGCCTGTGCAACCAGGTTCCACCGTCTTCGCCGGAAGACTTGGAGCGTTCTCAAGCATCCCCTTGACGTCTTACTCACGATAATGAAATTTTTTCGCGTTGAATGCCTATTGAGCGGTCTTGAACGCACGTCACGATTTATACGTCTGTCGAATTTGCGAACTGTCTTTTCACCTCGGGTTGAGTTTTCAATCAGGTTCAACGGCAAGCGAGCGCACATACGGTTTTATGGGACAAGGGATAAAAAAAGATGCACATTTATAGAACAGGAGTATGGGGGAACTGGTTGTTATACCTTTTGCGTTTTGCTTTATTGGGAATCGCGGATTCTATAACATTATTGTCGCAATAGCGGTAAACAGTGACGCGTTTATGAGCTTATGATAGGAAGACAGGCTCACTTGGAATTGTTTTATGCAAGTTGGAACATTGGTGGAGGTCTTGTGTTTGAATACCCTGAATGATAGGAAGTCAGTGTTGGAATCGGATGGAGGACTTTGGCGAAAATGGGAAAATGGGAGTTGTCTGGAACAAGGCTTCATCTGCCGGGTTTCGTGGAATAACATAAGGGTCTGGATCGCATTCACCAGTAGATATTAAGGAAATGGCCTGTGGGCAATAAGGCATCCTTTTTTCATCAGTTCGGTATCTCCGATGTGACTTGTTTTTCGCGATCTTCCTTGACGGCCCCTTCTGTTCAAAGCCTCGACCAATGTTCCTATGTTCTCTGAGCCATGACATAATAGTACCACGCATCAAGTTGTATATCATCGACACATTAAAAGGGTGACAGCATCGGGCTGACGCATTCAAGTGAGCAGGCATGTTGTAGATACCGTTCCGTGTATTTATGCTAGAAGTGAAAAAAATCTACACTGTCTGAATACAGTCGCTACCATAGAAGATCTTAACAATCGAACACCGTCAACGCCCATTCTCTTGATATAGTGATTCCCAATCCATACTGTCTTGGCCATCGGTATCTCTTGACCCCAAGTCTAATCTAGGTCATTCTTTCACCTGATTAGACACCCATGGTGAAATCGTGCTCGATACCAGGTGTCACACTGGCCATGAACTAGAAATAAGGTTAGGAAATGGAGAATAATTCCACGCAAAATGGATAGACGCACCTTGAGGAAGACAACTAGGTACTGATCCACTCTGATAGCAACCTCTTGATCATCGATCTCGGTCTCCTGAACCTCCTCCCACTCATCCTTGTCCGCTGCCTCCTGAGCGCCCTTGACATCCAACTTTCCAATCTCGTCTACCAGACCTTCCATACCAGAGGGTGTCTGGCTGTTACCGGCACGAAGCTTCTCACGACGCAGGCGAAGAGCGGCGTCAGCACGGTCGAGTAGTGTCTTCATGACCGAGGCGTGCTTGCAAGGATGTACTGAAGCCATCTTGATGTTGTTGGCGAAGAAGGGGAAGTCCTCAAGGGTCACTGTCTTGTCCTTGTAGTCGCCGACAATGTCCTCTGTCATGTCGTTGGGGGGGAGCGGCTGACCGCTGGCAAGATAGCCTGAGAGATACAGACGGGGTGTTCGGTAGTAGGGGGAGTACATGATGTAGAGAGTGTATGTACGGTGAGCGCTGCTAGTTGTTAGCAATCTTCCTGGAACGCAAACTGTGTTGTGTACCTGTTCTTGGAATCGGCACTAGAATCACGGATGATAGCCTCATCGTCGTCTTCATCCTCCATGTCAGGGATCTCATCATCATCCTCGACAACCTCTCGATCACCGACGTTTCCGGAATCATCCACCGTCCTCACCTCCTTGACCTTCAGTGGCTGGGAACTAGCCAGACCACCGGTCCTCAGCCAACCGTCCTCATCGTCGCCAGTAGCGCCCTTGAAATCGTCGCCGTCGTTCACGAGAGCTTCCTCGTGGCCTGCGTCGCCTGCAAAGTCATCGTTTAGGCGTCGATGGCAGGGAACATTGCGTGTGACGAGGAACTGCTTTCCGGGAGGAAGATGGCTCACTCGCTGCTCAGGAGAATCGGCATCGCCCCAGGACCAGGTCGGGAACTTGTACACAAGGTAGTCGCCCGCAGCGAGGAACTCTTCTGGTGTGATTTGACCGGTCTGGCGGAAGGTTGACTTGTGAGAGACGGGTGTATAACGATCCCGTAGGGTGTTGACTGTGGAGTAGATGTAGTTCATGATGGCTTCGATTCGTCTCGGTTCGTTTCGATTCGCTCGTTCGATAGATATGATGTCTGTTGATGTTCAAGAAGTCGGACAGATAAGCTTGTCGTAGAGTAGACTCGAGCGCTGTATCGTTGAAAGGATGCGGGGTTGAGATTCTGTATAAGCTTGGTGGTGGAGGGATACAAAGAAGTCAAAGGTCCTTCAGAATACGCTGTCGTTTCTCCGTCACGTCTGCCTGAAAAGAGAGGGAGGATGACTGGTAAAGAAAGACAAATATGTTACGGTGCCTGAGTAATAGATTTCACTGGTGAGGCGATCACATGGAGGTGTATGCCTGGCCGTGACGTGGGGGACAGCCACTCAGAGTCGGGGGAGCTCGACTGAAGCGGGTACGGAGCTGTGCTTATCTTATCGGCATGCACGTCATCTTCCAGAAGTTTTGCTCACGTGTATACCATGAGCCTCTCCTGGGCAGATGAGATTAAGTCTGGTGCTTGAATCACAAGGACAAAAGTAGCAGAATTAGCCATGGTCAGTGAATTTGTATAAAGTGATCAAGTGCTCTATTCGGGATATCGTGGTATCTTTTCTTCTCTTTCTTCTCTGAAAGATTCTTTTAGAAATCCATGTCTAAGCCCAAGCCCAAGCCCAATGCTCATGGCCCCTCTTCGGCCTCTTCCTCTTCTTCCTGCTTCTTCTTCTTGTCTTCGCGTTCTTTCTTTTTCTCTAATAACTTCTTCAGCTTCTTGGCTGAGTTGAATACGCCGTTTGTGCCAGCTCCACATGATGCGCACGTTGGGTCCTTTCTGTATCTCTTGAGAGCACATGGCTCACAAAAGTAGTGTCCGCACCTCGTCTGAATAGGTTCCCTATAAGGCCCCTCGCAGATGATACATGCGAAAGGGATCTTCTCCAACATAGCAATCTCTGCCTCATCTTCCACCTTCTCTTCCTTCTTGTCACGGTTAGCGCTCGCGATGATGGTACCTCCTAGGTTCTTCTTCCCCTTAGTGACTTCTTCCCATTCTTTATCAAGCTGCCAGCCTTGCTTTACATCCGTTCTATCGTGCAGGTAGATGCAAGAATCGCCAAAGCCACAGTGGCCTGTCTTTTTGTAATCTTTGCAGATATCTGGCTTGAAGTCCATGATGGTGATGGTACGGACATTTGAGGAGGCCTTGACGGGACCCTTCGCTCTGTTGGGCGCATCAGGGTTCTTTTGGATGAAACTCGTCTGATTTGCGAGTCCCTTATATGTTCCATCTGGTTGTGAATCCTTTGTAGCAGTTCTTGTTGAGCCTAGGAGGTTCTTTGCTGATAGTGCATCCTGAGAATCTTCATCGTACCAGTTGCTGTGTTTTGTCGCGTCATTGGTACTTGTGATGGGTATGTTGCGGTCTGCTGTATAAACCGTCGCTTGAAGATCCGTCTTCCCTGTTGCCAAGTCTTTGGAAGATGCTGTGACGGTAACAATCTTCTTGCGCCGCTTAACGCGCTGTCCCGACTCGTCTTCTGATGATGAATAGTCGCTATCGTCACTATCGGCGGGAGGTGGCGTCGCTGGTCGTTTTCGTAGGTTTGCTTTGCCCTTTGCGCCTCGCTTCTTGAATACTGGTGCAGACGTTTGTGGTTCTGTTGTTGAATCGGCCATCTTTGTGGTTCTTGGTGGTCAATTTAGAAGTGACGGGTGTGGGTTTTAAATGCGACCGTTGCAGATTGGAAATCAAACGTTCTTAACTCTAGGATAGAGGGATCTAGAAATGATCATGTGACTGCGCGTAGCGTTGGTGACAGAGTTGGGAGCCAGTCAAACATGAATAATGACGTTTGACAATTGTCAAGTATTTCTTCTTGACTTTGATATGCTATCTCCGTCAGACCTTGATTATCTCACTTTCTTTCATAGACGCTGTTTTGACGGGCAAGGAATCCATTTGTCTTGACACCACAATCCTATTCCTCCATGGGCCAACATCCAGAATGCACAGCCCCCTCGTTCAGTATCACGAGAATATGATCTATCAACCGTTAGTGGTATCTCAAATTGGCGCTCTTCTTTTGTTGTAAGCCTTTATGTGTTCTCTTATATATATATAAATCTCTCTCGTCGGCTGCCCTCGGGCATTTTCAAACTACCATAACTTCAGGAACGCCTCCCATAATATCACAAACGCCCCATATATCGCCTCTTGGCATCATCCAGGATGACCATCTCGCCATGATCCGATAAATAAATGCTCAACGAGGATAATTGGGTCGCCTTTATCATGGGTGTGTTCTTGAGGCAGCCATCCAAAGCTATCCTTTGGCAGGACAAGGACATCACCAATCAACCGAGGCTCTTCAAGTCTATCTAGTTCATCTCCGGTATGTTCCACACCTGTGGACTCCTTGAAGTAGTCCATGAGAACTTTTGTGAAAGCAAAGGGTCCAGTAGTGGACATGACATCTTCGAAAGAAACTGCCTCTCCAGGCTGTTTGGACGCAACAAGTTTCTTGAGATCCTCTGCCACTTGGTTCACAAGCGTCTTGATGGCAGGATGGTTTGGCTTGGCCAACACCGAATATTGGCATAACTGCACAGAGTATGGGGAACCAGGCCAGATGGGCTGTTTGTGGTGGTCATTCTCTATTCCAACGACCAGATTTACTGAGCCTTGAAACTGTTTCGGGATCCATTTTGATACTGGCTGATGGGGGTATACGTCGATATCAGCCCATACACCACCCTCGCGCAGCAGTATCAGATATCTCAAGAAATCAGCCTTCAAAATTGGGTCCTGCAGGCTTGTGAAGATGTCTGGAATGTTGGTCTCAAATCTATCGCGAACATAGGCGTCATTGTTGGCGTCAGTAATGCGCTCGTACCGCCAATCTGGATTGACTGTACGCCATTGATGTGGAAAGCCAACTGTTCGATCAGTCGGACTCTCCGAGTCATCTTTCCAACTTTGCCATATCTTGTGTGGAAAAGGCTCCTGTTGCAGATTGACGGGAGCCGTGGGCAATGCGTCTTGTTCAGGCAGCCTACTTGCTATTATGTGCATTAGCAAACAATTCAGGCTGAGGGTTTGCGAACAACTAACGTCTTATCCTGCCACTATATGCGTAGTTGACGGTCAAAAAGATGACGATCACGGCGGCTATCGACGCAGTGTAGACATACTTTCGGTGCGCAAAAGCCGGTGACAACATCGTGGCCAGATTGACTACAATGAGTTGAAGGGAGTTGAGGCGACAGAATGCGATCAGCTTCGGGCAGAATTACAATAAGACAATTTCAGCCCTGTCGTGATTAACCGCGGCGATGGATGGACCCCTGAATCGGTGTGGGGCCGACTCTCCGGCCGTGTCGGGATACAGCGCGCCAGTTATCGATCCTCTCTTACCACCCGGTATAGGAAACCATTTAACCACAACTGTCTTCGACCAACACACCAGTTGGAGTTCACGATATGGTCTCATGTGGAATCTACAACCAACACAACTTCAGCCCTCGTTAAAATGTACCCCCAAGGTCAAGTGATGATGTGGGGATAATTGCTTGGGACGATAACTGCTGGCTCGGCCAGCGAGCGTCTATTTCTGTATAATACACATGGTTCTTAGCCCAGCAGCTTCGTGCAGCTTCTCATATACTCCCTGGAACCGCCAAGGGTGGTGTAACCAACAGGTCCAAAGACGAATTGTTGCATGAGTCTAATCTCTAGTCTGTTGGGTCGTTCTTCAGCTTTCTCTCCGTCTTTTCTGCTCAATTTTCCCTCTCAAAACTCTGTGCTTCTTTTTCCTGCATGGTATATACACTGCTCGGTACTTTTTTGCAAGTCAATTGTCAAGATGAAAAGGTTCATGCTTTCTCTCCTATTTCTTTCCTTCTCACGATTGTGTTTCGCCGCCAACAAGTGTTACTATCCCAACGGCCTAGAAGCCGAAGACCATCCTTGTGATCCCAATGCAGAGCAGAGCGTCTGTTGTTCTGGGGGCCTAGGAACAGTATGTCTATCGAACAAACTATGCATAGGGGGCAATGGAAATACCGTGCGAGGTTCATGTACGGATAAGAATTGGGCATCACCTGAGTGTGCCATGTTCTGCCTGGGTTGGTGACTATCATACAAAAGATATCGCACAGTTATACTTACTCTTCCCAGGCGCTGACACGGGAGGGACTGACCTGATCTCATGCTCCAACATTACAAACAGTGACACATCATATTGTTGCGACCACAACACCAACTGTTGCAACAGCGGCGTCGGCAGATTCAATGTACTTCCATCTGACCCGAAGTTTGGGCGACATGGAACCGAAAGGCGACTCGATATGATGTTGTTGGTACAATGTTTAGTGGCCAGTCCACGACCGAAACCGCATCCGCAACAACGGACGTCACATCGTCTACGACCTCTGCTTCTTCCACCACAACAAGCGACGCATCCATACCGTCCAGCTCTGTGTCGGATGCACCAGAGCCATCCGAAGCATCCGCAGGGCTTTCCACCGGTGCAAAGGCGGGAATTGGGGCTGTTGTTGGTGTCGGAGCTATCATGGCTGTGGCTGTTATATATCTCTTTTGGAAGATGCGCAGAAACGAAAAGGCTGCCAAGCAGGGCGAGCAGCAACCACCTTCGAATAACAACCCGATGACGGATGCTTGGCAACAATCTCAGTACGTGTATGCTTCGAAGGGGTATCAATATCAGCCTCAACCTCCGCAAGAGCTATCTGGGACTCCGTTGCAGGGCTATAATGGGCCGGCTGAGTTGCCAGCACATAACTGACGTCCATGGATTTTGTTGTCTCATGTCCAGGGCGATGGGAGTTCCGGCTGAGCCCATGTATATAGCATTAGATTAAGCTTGAAGCATTAAATACGTAGCATAATATCATTAGAGTTGACATTGACGATCTCCCTGGCAGAGCATGTTGAGATTGATGATTCACCTAGTGCTTTGCAGGGTATGCAAAGAGGAAGTGAATTTCAGGTTACCTATCTCACCTTCAACCTAGGAAATGTTGCGTGACCGTCCATCAAGGAAAAAATTGCATTCTGTGAGTAGGGTCTTTGCACAGACCTGGAGTTTCTGGCACTTGGACCCTGATATCCGGAGGAAGTCATGGACAGCCTCACCGAGGGCAAGTATGTACATAACCAGGCATGGGAAACCCAGTGACCAAGAGGCATGTTTTTTATCCAAAGCCATTGTACTATTTGTAGTCTCTCTGGGAGCCTGAATGGATTGTGTGATTCTATGTTCTGATATGTTGTTCAACGACCCTGTCGAAGCTGCTACCCTGTATCCACGTATTTGAAGCTCAGAAAATCCAACGTCACTCCTTAATTGAAGATTAAAACGAACCGAGACAGACGAACCGGGTTATGTCTAAGTACTGGGACTTGTCGCTATTTGGCTACTACGTAGATACTTATACGATAATAAGTGCCGCAGTGTTTGTTGATGTCTTCGTTTGACGTGACGGATGCTACCTCAACACATTGTCACAGAAACATAAATGACACGTAGAGTACTCACTCGCTCCATTGACAGTACCATTGTCCAACGATGACCTCTCTTGCATCAGAACCCCCTTTCTCCCGCAGGATACATGAACTAGGATTCACCAGCAGAGGCTATTGTCAAAGCAGTGCATGGAAGCGATATTGAGATGTGAGGCTTAGTTCTGACGTGTCTGTAGAGGAGTTGCCCACAGAGCGGCAATTGGCCAAGACGGCAAACAATAGCTCAAAACCAATGCATGTTGTAGACTCGTATTAACCAAACGGAGCCGAGAATTGTATAGCCATAGCTAAAAAGATCCAAAGCAGGCAAAAAGAAAACCTTCTTTTAGTTTCTGCTATTTTATTTTTGGACACGGTCTGGATCGATCGCGGGCAGCTCCAAATCCAGATCTGATCACATCACATCTCATCCGTTGGGAAAAGCAAACGACGGAGGGCAAAAGTGAAAGCTTGCAAGGCCAATATGTTAGTCAATCGTCTCCGCCAACTAACAAGGTTTGGTAGTTAAGCGTAATTGGCCGAGGACAGACCCTGGTCAAGGACAACCTTGGCAGAGAAATGAGATGAATGAGGGTGTTTATGCGGATCGTTGGAGAAATCTGGGCGCTTATTGGATTGTCGGGTTGTGCGTATCTTGTTGATGATGTGATGACGGCATGTGATACTAGATAATCAATTCCTGGTGGTGGTTGGTGATGGTGTCGTGTTGTTGACTCTTTAGATGTCACCGAAAGTCAATATCACGAATCGCGCCATGTTGTTTGTTTGTTTTCAACCATTCTAGGCTACTCTCCTCGAGCTTCACAACCGCTACTGCATGCACATGCAGGCTAATCATGCCCGCAGCCTTGCTCCAGATGACACCTCGAGAGTAGCAATGCATCTTGAGCTCAATGCTACAGAGACATGTTGAGTAAACAAGGAAAATACCTACAATTGAGTTCCAACACCAGATGATCACTGAAGATTTTGGCTCGTGCTGATGAGTTGGCAGCTTTGCTAGCGGCATTGAATTCTTCGATGGCTGGGCTGGAAAATCAGTCTTTGACATGAGGCGTTTGCCTAACGGCGACTAACGAAAATGTGGCAGCTCTTTACGATGATGAAAAGCCCTGATGAACGCCTCAAATCGAGGCTATTGGCCTATCCTAACTGGTGTTGAAGTTTCCAAACCGCATGCAGAGTGTAAATGTTTATATCAGTATCGAAACGTACGCTGCATTGGCTGGTTGTAGATGAAGATACCTTAATCTTTCATTCGTCCACCCACGCTTAACAGCGAGAGAATAAAGCTGGCATGAGCATAGCGGGCAGCCTACAGTAGCATTGTAAATCAATCCCGCTCGTTACCTAAGTATGTAGCGAATAAGCATATCCCTGTCTGACTCCTTCTTGAAGCTTGGAGGTCCTGTGCAAAGATGGAGACAGAACCCCGTCTGCCCGTCAAATCGCACCGCCAGCAGATGGCGAGCCTGGAGGCCGACACCCATCTCATGAGCAGATGATCAAGTTTACGTACGAGACAATGATCGAGTGGAAAGCTGCAAGTGAGTATCTTCCTTTACTATACCAAACCAGTAACTTACCAACTAGATACTCAAACGTCATGGGTCCAACGCCGTCTACGAAACCCGTTTTAGGAAATTATGAATGCTGTTAGCTCAATACTCACGCTCTTGGTAAGTTTCTTAGAATCGACATTCGGATATGATTCTAATTCTATTTCAGTCATCTTTTTCTACTATTCCTAGCCAGGCTCTTGCCATAGCTATCAAAATCCGGGAATGGTATAAGCGATAAATGTGGTTCCCAGGCTGTTTCTGCCCGGCTCATTAGCGATTACCACACGCGCAGTTTTTACTACAGTAGCGACCAACGAACTAAAGACTCTATTATACACCACGGTGTCTCTATATAGTAGCTTCAATACAAATCAGCGTCTACTTTCTTCGGCTAGGGGCAAAATAGCGTACCGATACTTTATGAACCCAAGCTGATAAGAAGCAACATCGAGACAAACAATGCATTGAGTAAACTGTAAACAGGATCGGAATAAAAACAAACAATGACTGAGTAGCTCAGCCTAACTAGCAGATCGAGCTATGTATCATTCAGAGACAAGTGAGCTCTTAGCTACTAACTCTAGCTACTAAGGTATCAATAATGCGGTGTCTTTCACGGCCGTCCCACTCTCCACGTTCCACTATAGACTCCACGTTCATCCCAGTCATTGATACTCCAAACACAAGAGCTCAAGACTCGAGAGGAATATGTACTGCAGCAAGGGGATGCAACAAACCTTTAGACCTCTATCCGAGGCGACAAAAAGCCTTAAGTAAACTTAACATAATTTAGAGTAGGTTTAGACTAAATATTTTTAGCACCTTAATTCAATATCAGAAGTCTTCTTGTGCCCTGGGGTGTAGTCAGCAGGTCATGTCCCTTGTCCATACATCTCGGTAGCCAGCGTACTACAGAGTAGCTCAACGCAGGTACTAACAACGCAGGGGCAAAACAGCGGAAATCATCAGGTACCGTGCAGGACCGCTAAAGCAACAAGGGCCTGTATACCACAAGTCATCCAATCCATAGCAGGTATCCATAGACAGCTAGGAATAGCAACATTCGGTCATTTACAGAGGAATTCACTGTAGATAGCCCAGGCTGCTTAGATTCACATGAACGCACAGCCTGCAAACTGGAGCCTGTTCCTTGTTTGATACCCAATAAACCCCGTCATTGAGTGAAGTTAGATAGACAGACCCGAAAAAACGAAGAAAGAGCGGGAATCAGAGTGCTCAGCTTCACTTCACCTATCGCTTCATCCTGGGCCTGGCCTGAGCTAGCAGCTGTCCCCCCGTCAATTCTCCATTCTCCTTACCTGACCGTATCCTCAAATAAGTACTTTTTCACAAAAGTAATCCCAATCCCTCTTCTCTTTTTTCGTCTACGACCTCTCTCTCTTTTCCTTTCTCCTCATACTCGTAATACTAACCCAGCAGCAAAACCAATCGATACCGACGGGCGATAGGCGATAGCCCCGAAGGAAACGGAACGGAAACAAAGGGAAAACAGACGGCGCGTTTACTTGACCTCAGTCTTGGATGCCCTCTACCAATCACTCGGCATCGTCGTCCCCCTTTCGACACTGTCCTGTCTTTTAGGTCACCGTCACGGGGCCATCCATTCATTCATTATTCTTTTTCTAAAGGACAATCGACTTCGACGCGACTCTTTGAGAGAACTTGCTCCTCAGCAGTTCTTGTCTTGCTCAGTTTTCACTGTGACGGACGGACATCTCAATCACTAGTGCATCTGCATAATTCCTTTTCCTACTGCTTCGTATTCCAGCCAACCTCGGACCCTTTTACAAGGGCGACATCCCAATTCCTAGCGAAGAACCTCAAACGTCACCAGCCGGCCGCCCTTGAAATCAGTTGATCCACCCCAGTCCACTCTGGAATTGAAAAGAGACTTTGTCGCCGGAGCAGACTCCACCTGAAGGTCAGGTACCAGCACGCACCATATCAACATCTCTCGTTGTCGCGCGCTCTCTCGAGTCTGGACTCATCTTCTTTTTTCTTCGTCCTTTCTTTTTCGCGTCAAATCTCAACAAACGCCCACGTCACTCACTGCTGGGAAACTCTGTCTGCGCCTCCTTTGTCGCCGTTGGCTTGGTTGCATTGGTGACAGAACGCCCTTGAGCGGCAACAAGCGTTTTCGGCCGTTGGAGATCCTTCGAGTTGCCAATTCCACTCGGGAATGAGCAATAAGATCGCTGTCGCATAAGTCGTCGAGAAAACATTCCAGAAACCAGCACCAGAAGCTCCGAATACCACAACTGCCTTGGCCTGCCTCTGCCAGAGGTGCGACGCTTGAACCAGAGTTAACAGGGGTAAATTCCCACTAATTACTGGTCTTGGTCTCGGTACAACCCACTGTGTGTCGTGCAGTCTGCCTGTGCTTTTGCTCTGCTTTGCTTGTGCGTTGTGTGCTTTGCGGTACCTGACTAAGGAGCATCGCTGGCGCCCATTCGCTATTCGACCAGTCTGTCAATAATTAGACACACTCTCACCCGCAAATCTGGGTATTTCCAATCGCATTTTCTCTCGACGACCGACCGACATTTCGAGGTTCCTCACGTTGCGCTGCATTACACTCATTCTTTGAACTCTCTTTTTACTACTAAAAGCTCCTTTTTTTCTGTTACGGTCCTAATCGCCTTTCACTATCACTTTCAATTTTTCCTTCCATAATAACTTCTTTTGTTTTTCTGTGGGAATTGTCTTTGTTTTTTCTCGCAGCCCGGTCTGCTCTCTTACAGCACAGCACCTTAGCTCCAATCTTACGCACTCTCCCTGCAGGTGGCATTGCTGCAATCTGACTGGTCTGTCTAATTTATTACGGTACCGGTACTTTAACAGGTGCTGTACCCCGTCTTTCAACAACAAACACGACCCAGCTTCATTTAGCCAGCACAACACGTTCGAAACTCTCAACACACCACAGACACAGAGCCATCACCCCTGCGACGGGCCTGTTACGTCGTCCGTCTGCGTATCTTGATGGTTTCAAGGCGTGATTGAGGAAGTTTTCCTTGCCCTCTTCGGAAGAGGGCCACATTTGCTCTGCAATCATGGCTTATTCACTGGCTTCCGACAAGCCAAGCTTGCCCGCTCCCGGCGCAGCGCAATACGACCCTTTTATCACAACAACGCCGCCTGCGCCTGCGCCTGTGCCGACTCAGCACCGATATTCGAACTACGATCATGATTTTTTCGTGACTGGCCCTGCTTCCCCAGAATCCGCGAAGCGAGCGCTCGCTGCTCATTTGCAAGAGACCGAGCGTCGCCTTGAGGAGGCGGGAAAACTGGGTAATGCCTTGGTTCTCCAGCGCAAACAACTCACCGAGCAACTTAAGGAGATTGAGAAGGTGAACAACGAGGAGGAACTGTCACAAGAGCTTCGCGAGCGAATGGTTGGCATTGAGAAGGAGTTTAACACATTGACTCGAGAGTCCGCCCGGAATTTATTGCCTAAGCAAAGAGTTCCCAGCAATGAAGTCAACCCCAACTCACCTTTCGCGCCCGAGAACAAGGGCGGTAGAGTATGTCGCTTTCGCATTCCCAGCAGTAAAACATTTTTGCAGTTACCTAACATTCTTTCCAGAGATCCGTTAGCCCATCCAAGTTCGAGAGTCAAGCAACAGGTTCGCCTACAAAGCTGAACGTGCCTAATCGCAAGATTCGCAACCAGCCCTCAAATCGAGTTCACGATATCGAGTTCGCCGCCGAAATTAGTACTTCTCTCATCGCGCAAGTTCGCAATCTGCAAGGTGTGCTCGCCGAGCGAGACGAGGAGAATAAGGATCTCAAAGCTGAAAAGGCACGACTTGAGCTTGAAGCAGAGGGTTTTCAGCAACGCTTCAAATCCCTCGATGAGAGCGAGAATCGATATAAGGAGGAAAACTGGAATCTTGAGACCAAGTTGCAAGAGCTCACTGCTCAACACAAGGAAGCTTTGGATCGTGAGAAGAAACTCACTCAGTCTCTCAATGTCATCAAGACGGAAAAAGTGACTATTCAGCGAGAACTCGACGAGGTTAAGGTGCACCACGCGCGATTGATTGACCAACATGCCGCTGCCGTCAAGCAACACGATATTGAGCTTGGTACTGTCAAGCGCAATATTGCCATGGCAGAGGGCGAGCGTGCTGCTATGCAACGCCGAATCGATGACCTTACTGGACAGAACCAGGAGCTCGCCCGGGCCTTCGCATCTCAGCGACGAACTGTCACAGAACTGGAGCCCAGCATCCGCGCCAGCGACGACGATCTTGAATCATCCGCCGACCATCTCACACCCGAGCATTCACCGCCAGTGTCCCCTATCAAGGGCACTCCCCGCCATGCCATGCTTGAGACCGAGACTATGAAGTCATCTCTTTCCCACGCTCAGCGAACCATCCAGAGCCAACGAGGTCTGCTACACCGTGAGAAGACCGAAAAGCTTGAGCTTCGACGTATTATTCAGGATCTTCGTGATGATCTCGAGAAAGCACGAAGCGATGCTGGTGAACACAAGCCCCACCGAAAGTCTCGTGTCAAGGAGTCTAAGGAATTCAAGAAGCCTCCCCGTCTACTTGGATCGTTCCGCTCCAGCAGACAAGAGGTTATCACTGATGACGGCGAGTGGGAGGACCAGCATGATGTTTCTCCTCGCGCCTCTGTCTCGCCAATGAACTCCAGGTCTCCTCTCAGCAACAGCACCCAGACTATTCTCCCTAGTATTGAGACTTCTCACCCAACAGACACCGAGCAGTTCGAAACCGCTAATGAAGGTGGCGAGTCTGCATTTGAGACAGCCAATGAGCGTGGTACCGAGACTGAGGACTTCCAAACTGGGGCCGAGGAAATTTCAGGTAGCGATGATACCGAGACTGAGGGTACGACCCGAGGCTTCGGCAGCATGAAGAATGCTCCACGACTTCCCGCCGGCTTCACTCGTCATGCAAGCAGCAACTCTCTGCATAGCACTGCATCGACCTCTGGCGACGAGGACGACTACTCATACACCAAGACCCCAACTGGCACTATTGGTTCTCAGAGAAGCAGCCGTTTCCGTATCAGCCGTAGCATTTTCAACCGCTCCAGACAAGTTAGCGAGGAGCCTACCTTCCAGAGCAGCCCTGTCAGCTTTGCCAGCAGTCGAGAGGGCACACCCCAGGCCGGAGGACAGAGCCTGTTTGCCGAGCTGCAAGATTTCGGCGGTAGTGACGACGATTCAGCCGGTCCCGGTACACCCAGTCGCATGCGTGCTCGCTCTATGACTCCTGGTTCTATTCGCCGGGGATCATCACCACGACCTGCGGTACCTCCCATGCCCAAGGTTATTATGGTTGACAGTGGTATGATGACTGAGCCTGTTAAGATCGTTCCCAGACTTTCTGGCCTTGGAACGTCACAGATGTCTACCACTGGTGCCATGACGGATGATGGAGATGAACACTTCGCTGAGTCACCTGTTAGTGTCGTGGCAGCGATCCGACGTGCTTCCATGCATTCCTCAATTGGACCATCTGGCGATCGTGACCGTCGTATTCCCTCTTGGGCATATGATAGCCTCGCTGACTCTAGGCCAATTTCTATGGTCTACAGCGATGCTGGTGCTCAGTATGACCCCGACATGGAGAAGAACTTGGCCCTGTTCCCAGCTCCTCCATCTATGCTACCCATCCTGCCCCCCAACTTGACCATGTCCTCGATCGCATCTGAGGAGGTTGAGCCCGTTTTGGAGCCTGAAGTGGTTCCAACTCCTCCAGCATTGACTCTCACAGCTCTTTCTAACCAGAGCGTTGAGCCCGTGTCCGAACCCGAGAGCCCTGTTCCTGACCTGACAATGACCTCGATCATTTCTCAAGAGCTTGAGCCTCGCGCTGAGCCTGTCATCCTGCCTCCAGCTCTCAGCATGTCTGGCATTGTGGCTCATAGCCTCGAGCCCAAGGCCGAGCCTGAGGTGCCTCTTCCTGATCTGTCCATGACTACTATTGTCACTGAACAGGTTGAGCCTGTCGCAGAGCCTGAGATTCCAGCTCCAGCCCTGAGCCTCTCCTCCATCTCAACTGAGATTGTTGATCCGATTGCTGAGCCACCTGTGGAGCCTGTCATGTTCATGCCATCACCTCCGGCCCTGTCCATGTCCTCCATCATTGGCGAGCACGTTGAGCCTATCACCCACAAGAACCCCGAGCTTAGCATCTCCAACATTAGGGTAGAGAACATTGAGCCCATTTCTGAGCCCGTTGTTCCTGCTCCTGAGCTTCTTATGTCCACCATTCGAAGCGAGCACGTTGCACCAGTTGCGGAACCCGAGGCCGAGGCTGTTATCCCGGTCGTTGTCGCTCCTTCTCCGGCTCCTTCTCCGGCTCTGAGCTTCTCTGCTATCCAAGGAGAGAATGTCGAGCCCGTCGCTAGCAAGGCACCCGAGCTTGCCATGTCTAACATTGTGGGTGAGGTAGTCGAGCCTATCGCTGAGCCGGTACCAGTGCCTGTCATCCCCGAACTCACCATCTCAACCATTCACGGTGAACAGGTCGAGCCGGTTTTCGAGTCGGCTCCTGAGCTGACTATCTCTGCCATCCAGCGAGAATATGTCGAGCCCACTGATCTCCCTGCCCCCGATCTGGCTCTCTCATCCATTGCTGTTCAATCCGTTGAGCCCATCAGTGAGCCAGAGAAGGTGGTTCCCAGGCCATCTCTCAACCTGTCTTCTATCTATGCCGAGGGTTGTGAGCCTCGTGAGGAGCTTCCTCCTACCCCCACTACCCTCGTGTTTTCTGGTCTGTCTACACAGAATGTTGAGCCTGTATCTGAGTCTGCCCCATCTCTAGCCTTGTCTGGTATCACCTCTGAGAACGTCAAGCCTGTTCTTGAACCTCTTCCCCTGCCTCCTACTCTCGTCATGTCCGATATTGCGACCCAAGGTGTGGAGCCTGTCAGCCCTGTCTACAAGACACCTACGCTGCCTGCTTTCGGATTCTCCAATATCGAGTCCGTCGAAACCTTCCCTGTCTCTCCTCGAACCCCCAAGAGAGACGGATTCATTCTGCCCCGCGATATGAAGTCACCTTTCATTGAGCGGGATGTGCCCAGAACACCTGAGAACCAGCGCGGCATTGATCAAGGGTCATCGCCTCTCATGGTTGAGGATGAGAACGGCCAATCTCCAAGTGATACTCCCGAGCCTACCACTCCGGACTCCGAGCGACCTTTCGACAAGCCTGTAGTTATTATGAACGACCAGGGTGCGCAGACATCTCTCACAGCTGATGTCATTGACGCCATGTTCAAGGCTCGTGCTCAGTCTGCCTTCAGCCATCAGAAGAGCCTGTCGATGGCCAGCATTGGAACTCCCGGAACCACTGGCACCTCCGGCACGGTCCGAATTCGCCGATCACAGGAGATGTTCGAGACTCCAAGCCAGCACGAACGTGACACCGACGATGTCTTCAACACCAGCCCCATCCGTCGTCCTGGAAGCTCCAGAAGTGGCAGAGCATCCATCCAAGATGCTCCTCCTCTGCCTGCGAATCACCGCCAAGTCATTGAGGCTGCGCGATCCAACTCGTCTCACGGCACTCAGAACAACATGGAACCACCTCTTTGGCCTGCTTCAGCGCTTAAGCAAAGGCCAACCACCCCAGGAAACAGGGCCACCTCACCAGCGTCCACGGCTCGTGCCACGCCTACACAGCGTACTGTCCGTAATCCCGTCAGCTACGGCGAGCTCGGAAGACAATCGCCATCGAAGCATACAGCAGCATCTAGGAAGTCATCTGTATCCTCGTTCGCTTCAGAGCTTGACACTCGATTTAACATGCGCCCTGGCGAGATGGGCATGGATCCTTCCGGGTTCGGACCCAATACTGATCCCCGCATGATTCAGGCTATCACCCAGACCATGATCGGTGAGTATCTTTGGAAGTACACTCGCAAGACAGGTCGGGGAGAGATGTCGGAGAACCGACATCGACGCTACTTCTGGGTTCATCCTTACACTAGGACTCTTTACTGGAGCGACCGAGACCCCTCAACTGCCGGTCGCACTGAGCTCAAGGCCAAGAGTGTTCCTATCGAGGCTGTGCGTGTCGTTACTGACGATAACCCTAGTCCTCCTGGACTCCATCGTAAGAGCTTGGTCATCATCTCTCCTGGCCGAACCATCAAGTTCACTTGCGCAACCGGACAGCGACACGAAACCTGGTTCAACTCTCTCTCGTACCTGCTTCTCCGCACCAACAATGAACAAGCTAATGTCGAGGACATGGCGGAGAACTTCACTCGAGAGGATGTTGATGAATTCAACCCCCAGTTTGGACAGCGCGCGGCTAACGGGACACGACCGGGAGCACCTCCCTCTCTGTCGTCTTATAACTCTCGAACAACCCGTAATGAGTCGCCTGCAGTTGGTATGTCTATGAACATTCCAACGCTGACACCCAAGGCTCAGCCACAGCGCCCCACTGGAACGCTGAGCAAATTGAGTGGTTATTGGAAGGGAAGCCAACTGTCTGGCACGCTCACAAGTCGCCGCGGCCGTGGTAGTGCCCATAACGTTAATATTTATGAAGCCAGCGAGGCCCACGATAGTGCCGAGGACGTGAGGGAGATCATCGAGCGGCAGGATAGGGAAGCTGACCGCCTCGAGAATGTCCGAGCATGCTGCGATGGTAAGTCTAAGTGGTAACAAGAACGAGAGTAACATATACTAACAGTGCCCCAGGCAAACATGATGTCGGAACTCTTCACCATTTCTCTAAGCGAGGCCGTCATGGCAACAGCACTCACACACACTCTCACCCAGGACTTACGCACTCTCATACTACTATGTCTTCTCTACGCTCTCGAGTTTAAGCACATGCAGACTCATTCACCTACACATTTATTCCATTACCTGTAGAACACCATTTTCGAGCAATACACTGTTGTATGGCGAACACCAATTGTTACGATCGACATCCTTGACGGACTTTCACGAGACTTATGATTTTCTTGACTTTTCTGCTGCGCGTCCTTGACAATGAACCCAGGAGCACTGCGACCAAAAGACTATAATCACCTTACTACAGCCAAACACCGGCTACGACCTGTCAGCCTTTCCTACTTTGTCATTGTTTCTTATAATACTGTATGCAAACGCCATTGCAACCAACCAACCAACCACAATTAGATCTGCCGATCGAGTCTAGTATCGACGGAGACGGAAAACACCAAAAAACATCAACACACCACACTACAACACAATGCATTTTAGCCAACACATTATTTGCTTGAGCAGCCCTCTCTCAATCGGATCAGCGCATGGGAAGCTGGGAACGGACCTACAGGAGTTTTTGTCTTGTCTACTATCCGGGTGTTGTCTAGTATAGCACAGCTCACCTGAGAAGTATTGATTCATGTAATGTTCTCGAGGCTGTGGTCAAAAGAGAAGAAGGAGCTTGCGTATAGACGCGATGTGCTTGGAGAGTTTCTAGGCGAGGGGTATTGATGACTGAATGAGATTTTCGTATTAGACTGATTGATGTTGACGTTGTGAGGTCTGTCTGTCTTGTCTATTGTATTGCTGTTCATTTCGACTTGTAACGGTCTTGAGAGCAAGTGATTCGTTTAATGGCTCTAGAAAGCCCAACGTTGTCATTTAAACCACAGGTGTTGAGTTTATGTGCTGTTTGCACTTGTTAATCGAGGCCGAGGACAGAGATAGTGGTCATATGTAGCCTACACCCAGAGACAAGAGAGACCTTGTGATGCCTCGACAGGATTTGAGTTTCAGGTCCCAGCAGAACCGGCATCGACTTTCATGGTTGTTAGTGTGGTACGTATTTCAGTCTATTCCCATCGAAGAATTAGTGCTTCTACGGCAATCATTAGTTTTGCCAAATCAAGTATCTTGTTGTACGTAAGGTACCAGAGAACTGCACCTCTCACGATGTACGGACTTGAGAGATATTTATTTACGGGATATAATCATGAGAATATTAGTGACTGATCACTGTAGATCCCCACGAGACCCGCTGAAGCTCCTTCATTCTTTTGCCGCTGTCTCCGTGAATATGTGTCCCGTCTGGGCTCTACAAGGTACCTTGTCCTAGTCGTGAACGGCGGGGGAGGCCTGTCAGCCAGTGGATTTATCACATGACGTATGTAGCCCGTAAGCTCGAGGTACCTCTAGCCTCTAGCGGTGTCACTTACACTCACTCACTTGAAAGTGCCAGCCTATCAACTAAATCCGCGTATAATCATTCCGTCTCCCCCAACTCAGATCTCGCATCGTCAACTGCTTTTTTCTCCCTTCAGTACCTGATTGACTTTAATCTTTTCCACTCCATCCGATGCGTCCTTCTCGCTGTATCCTCTAGCTATAGCCTAGGGTGTGGTGTAGTGTAGTGCCCCTCCTGCGCACAAAGCTCCCTTGAGTGAGCCTTTGTGGCTCCGGAATTCGGAGCCATGGCCAGCTTCAAGTCTCTTCTCATAGCATACGTCCTCGGCGGGTTGACGTTTATACCACTGGTGATAGTGTCTGTCCTGGCGTTCATATTCTATACCTCTCCCATCGTCGACGACACCGCGAACGAACCGAAATACAGCTCCATCGTCGACAAGGACGATGATACAACCGCCCTCGAGGCCGCTAAGAGGTCGCACAAGAAGGACAACCGCGCGCACGAAAACGACCTCGATGTAGCCGCCGGCTTCTTCGCTGTGTGCAGAGAGTACACGCCTATGGGGATCAATGCGAAGCCTATCGAACGGTCAACACCCGTGGGATCTACGACCGTGGCTCCTTCGAGCCCCAGCGTCTATCAGACCATGTACCGGAGCATATTCGAGAGGAAGCCCACACCAGGACCTCTAGACAACAATAGTAACAGTACAAGTCAACGGCCCAAGAATGCGGGCAACGTTTTCTATGTCGTTTTGAGGTTTGTGCTGCTTATCCATACCCCACATGCCTTGGCTAATCTTTGTCCAGACATGGCCATCTTATGTTGTTTGACGACGAAGAGCAAGTTGAAGTTAGACATGTTGTTTCCCTAGCATACCACGAAATCAGTATATACTCAGGCGGTGATGTCACCCCTGAAGGCGAACTCTTCATCAAGCGAAATGCGATCCGACTGTCCCGAAAACAGGCTGGTACCGAATTGACCTCTGACAGCCCTGTTTCTAAACCTTTCTTCCTATTTTCTGAAAACTGTTCAGCAAAAGAAGATTTCTACTTTGCCCTGCTCAAAAATCAAGAGCAGAGTTTTGGGGTGGATGGCCAAGTGCCGAAGCCATTGCACTTCGATGTTAAGAATATCATCTCACTGGTCCAGAAGCTTCACTCTACGGAAGAGAACATCCATTCGAGATGGCTGAATGCATTGCTTGGGAGAGTCTTCCTAGGAGTTAATAAGACGAAGGATATTGAGGCCTTCATCCGTGAGAAGCTCACCAAAAAGATCTCTCGCGTTAAACGACCTTCATTTCTTACTCATATTACCATTAATGGAATTGACACCGGCTCGGCAGCGCCTTACTTTACGAACTTCAAACTCAAGGATCTTACAGTTGAGGGAGAATGTGTCGTTGAAGCCGACGTCAAATACTCAGGAAACGCTCGTATCGAAATCGCTGCAACGGCAAAGATCGACCTCGGAGCTAGATTTAAAGCACGAGAAGTTAATCTTGTTCTTGCAGCTGTTCTCAAGAGAGCTGAGGGTCATATGCTGTTCAAGATCAAACCGCCACCAAGCAACCGAGTTTGGGTAACTTTCCAGAGCATGCCCAAGATGGAAATGGATATCGAACCCATCGTCAGTGCGAGACAAATCACTTATACAGTCATTCTTCGACAGATTGAGAACCGTATAAAGGAAGTCATTGCAGAAACAGTCGTATTGCCATTCTGGGACGATATGCCGTTCTTCAAGACGGAGCACAAGCAGTGGCGAGGCGGCATCTTTGAAGGAGATGACACCACGGTTCCTACTGATGATGCTGAAAGTATAGTTGCTGCGGCAGGAGATGTCGCAGCTGTCAGTCAGCTTGACGGAAACCCAGATTTAACAGAGGAGACGAAACCTCTGGAAAAGAGCCAAACGGTCCCTGTCATGGAAGCAATACCGCCGACGACGGGTCTCTTTGGGCGCAGACTTAGCAGGACAGGCACCAACCCTCAAGCTTCTGCTTCATCAACCAGTGTCGACTCTAAGGGACCGGGTGCGAGCCCAGTATTGAAGCCCAAGATCTCCAAGACGTCCCTACAGCCTATCGTGGGTACTGATGCCGCTCACGCTGAAATTTTCAAGCCATCGACATCACCCCCTGATCATGCTACTAATTACATGGCGGCTCTGCACTCCCGCTCACACGACGCCTCTCCCAAACCCCCTCAGACTTCAGATGCGCCTTTGGAGTCATCGTCTGCTTCCCAACGGTCAACCCGATCTTCACGCTCTTCCTCATCAGCAAACGAAGCCCTCAACAACGGTGTGCCGGAAGATACTCAGAAGACACCAGTTGCCATGGGACGTCGTAACACGACCTCATCGACTGGTTCATCTCACACAGATGAAAGACCAGGGTCCTCCGCTGCCTCTTTGAAAGAGTCCATCAAGAGCCAGACAGGGTCATTAGGAAGGAGTTTCTTTACACGTCGTGAACATCCGGAGGTACCTGTTCAAGTGGAAGAGGAGACGGACTACAGTGAACCTTCTCGTGATCATCAGAATAATCCACTCCAGAGACAGACTACGCTGGCGGCTGTTTCAAATGCAGCATTGCAAGCCAAGCAATGGGGATGGAATGCTTATCAACGACACAAAGAAGCACGCAGACAGGCAGAGCAAGCAAGCCATCTTGATCTCAGTCAGCCCATGGGAAGAGGTCAACCACTACCTCCTCCAGGAACACCTCTCCCTAAGCCTACAAATGGCATGACGCGGATAGCACCCCCGACGAGTGTTCCTGCGAGGAAGCCAGTCCCTGGCCATAATTCGGTAGAATCTCTTGAGACTCACCACGAAAACCATCCTGAGCACGAGCATGAGCCTGAGAAGCATGGCGACTACCGTCCCCCTTTACCTTCTCGCGGACGACGTAGACAGAGCCACGCACCTGAGCCGGACAATGGACAAAATGTATTCGTCGTTGCCGCTCCAGAGGACTCTCAGCCCGCTACACCATCTGGTGATGACCCTTCAAACCATCACGTGTGGGCTTCAAGTGATGAGCAGACAGTGACAGATAGCGGAACATCTCATCCTCCCTCGATGATCACCAAGGAGTCCTCACTTGAGCAAGAAGATGAAAAATCAACCAGTCCTATAGAGGCAACGCCTGCCGCTCCAGCAGCAGCAGACGACGATGATGACTTTTCTGGATGGATGGACAACGAACCGTTAGATATGGAAATCAATGACCCTGTACAGCCCACTGCACAGGAAGTCAAGTAACAAACAAAGAGAGAGAATCAGGCGTTCTGGCATATGCAGGTTGGGGATGACTAGAAGTCTCTGATGGAGCAAGCTTCCTTCGGACTTGCCTTGTTTTATAATTAGTGTTGGATCGGCGTTGCTGGACGGTGGATGGGCTCTTGATTATAGGTGCAACATCAGATATACCTTAGGAATTGAGTAGTTATTACACGCAGCCTACACTGTATATCGAAATAGTTATGTCTGCCAATGAATTACAAGTGTCGTCTGATGAGCTTTACTTATCTTGAGCCGTCGTATCAGCACATGAACGAATAGTGCTTGAACATGCTGAACAGCGAGCATTCCCACAAGCGTGTCCTGGGTTGACATCCCTCAGCTCGCCAAACAGAATGACAGCGGCCGGATAATACTTTGGGAGCATTGCTTTGTCCGACAGCAGCTTGGCTTAGCTTCAAAGCAGCCCTCAAGGACTTTGAAATGGCAACAAACTCCGAAGTATACTGATTAAATGCCCTCGTTGTGATGCTCTCAGCTAGGCTAACGGCATCTTTGACCCTCACATACATCACTGATCGGCTTACCATTTCTCTAAACCATTCCGTAAAGACAATCAGACAACAGCGTGGTTACTGCACTTGTGAGAGAATATTCTCACATGGTCATTTCACCTGGTGATTATAATGGTGAAGGCCCCCACGTGTTAGTCACAAAACAGTTGAGTCGTGGACGATCTCGGGAAAACATTCCATTGCAAGAGACGCCCGTCGACAGATAAAACACAGAGGCCAATGCAAGACAAAGATCGTGAAAGTTCCGTAACGCCGAGATGGAGGTGATGAAAGAAGTTGAATGCAGACATTGTATTGTGTCGGGTTCCGGGGGCCAAGTTGCATGTGTGTCAAGCAGGCCAACTGGACAGCATGGTCATGCCTGAATTTCATTGTTGCATTCACTTTGCCACCATTCGGCAGCAGCACAAGTGTCAGATACCAACCGGTGACAGTTCTGAACTGGCTCGTCTTCGTACCGAGCGAGTGTTTCATGTGCCCTCGTGTATATCACATCGGCAGAGTAAGCACAAAGGAATGACGTCCAGTGCTCACTGTAACCAGTAACCAGCCTGGAAGGTAGCAGCTCAACACCCAAACAGTCTATACCCTCGGTTCTTGAAAACGCACAAGCGGGAGAAGGTAATATCGAGGTCCTGTCTGCTGCTTTATCAAGTCAAGTTGGTGTGATGTTATGCAATAGAAAGTATTGAGCAAGGGCAGAATGCAGCTTTCTTGATGATTGGGTCTCCTCTCAGCTCAACTCAGCTCACGGCTTCATGAAATTATACTGTGTAGCACCATCTACGCTCCGTAAAGGGTGCGCAAGGGCCGATTTGAGTCTTGCTTTCCCGCCACCGATGCACCCCAGATGCAGATGAATTTGGTGATACCCAACGCAGAGAATCGCGTGGCAGACTCCATCGCCATTAGGTAGTTTTAGTCTGGGCCCCCGGGTTCCTCGTTCGACTTAAAGCAGACATCTCCGCCAAGAATATGGGGTACATGGCGGGGGAAAACGGAAGTGGCTTGCTCCTCATCCACAGTTATCCTCATTGTACAGCAGATAGCTTCTCAGCTGAGTTTGAAGCTTTGGGCATAGGTGCCTGTCTCAGCAACTTTACGTGTTTCTTAGGCGAGACCACCGGGCCAAGAAAAGCCAAGGTTCGAGCGACGAGCTGTGCCGCTGAGAATGCACGTTGCTGCGTTGAGAAAAGAGCTTGTTTCCCCTCACCTAAAATAGTATTGCACTGTCTTTCTTGGCCGTGGGAACCCCTCGTCAGTTACAGTGCAAATGGTAAGCTTGTTAAGAAGCTTGTGGTCAGTTGCGCGACCAAGCCGACGCCATAGGGGTCTAGAAAAGATGCATGGAAAGAGTAAAAATACCCAGACCATGATAGTTTTTGTCAGATGCTGGGCGATCCTCGAATTGACCAATCCCGTTGCTGCCTTTGGACGCCGAGAGACTGAGGGGAGAGGCTTGATAACATCATCTCACCCCTCATCTCAGTAACCTAACCGACGAGTAAGGTAAAACGCCAACACCTGGTGACATGCCTTGTGCAGCGTCTACAACTGTCACTCGTCATTGAAACTAACGCCGTAGCCCAGATCGATATAGCTTCCTTGAGTTTAAATGTCATGTTGCAGTTTCTGTGCTGTAACCGCGACCCCACGTCTCATGATGATACGTAATTGGTGTGTCTGGATGAGACTCGCTCGCTCTGCCGTACCGAAGCATGGAATTGACAAACGACAGGTGCGCTTATTCCAGGAGACTCGCAATTCAAGAAAAGCTGAATACATCAAGATGAATGACGCCACCATGACCTGAACAGTCCATGGCTGATGTTGCTGTTGATTCATTCCATCCGTCGATAGGTTGCAGTACAGCAAGCAATGAGTTGTGATGGAGCTCGTGTTTCCAGACTGTTGGATTCAGTCCAATGGAGCCACTTACCAACTCAGGCAAGTTAATAAAAGTTATCCGCTAAAAGCCGTTCAACGTGCCTTGTTAGCTTGCTTGGCTTGGCTAAGTTGGCTTGTTGTGGTGAGGCATTTTCTGTCCCTCGTCAACTCTCAAGCGGAGCCTGTCGCTGTCGCACCGTACCAACCCTCCTTATCCAAACAGACAGACAGTACTGTACAGTGCTGATGCATATGTCCTCTAGTCCTCTCATTAACTTATGCCCTGGCCTTGTACGTGTCAGGTCTTGCACTTGCAGCGGGCCTCGAGCTGGAACATCGTGGGTGTTAGCATGGCAGCTTTCGCCAAGCAATTGACCAAACAAGAGGAGCGGTTCATGTCTGCCTGCACCTGAACGACATGAATGATCATGGCCTGAGAGTTCCCAATTGATCTGATAGGGGGGTTACTTATTTGTTAGCAGCTCCCTTGGGTCGTCGAGCTGGTCTGGCATCAAAGGAGTGTCACAGGGCTGAGCGAAAATGTCATATCTGTTTGTGCTCCGAAAAAAACGTGAGAGCTCAATGTATGCAAGGCATCGAAACAACGCCAGGTCCAGTGCATCAGCGTGGGATGTCTAGGGCCCTGCAGTTGTCAACCGGCAGTGAGTCGCCGTTGTCGACAGATCCAATATCAATTGAACGACGATAGCGTCGTGTAAGCTAACCACGGGCGGACCGACATTGGTCACGGATGCACACTCCCTCCTGGTCGTAGCTGGCACAGTTATCAGAACTGCATCTAACTTCGGACCACGCGTTATCGGTAACTGTTCTTCGGCTTCACCTTTCAGATGCGAGCCGCGCCTAAGTTTTCTTTTGACTTTTGTGTATCAACAGCAAGAGCTGAGGTTGGCTTGGTCTTTACCGTCCTCGGTGTAGTACGTCTCGACCTAGAGAGAGAGGTCGTAAAGGTGTGGCAAGATCCGGCATTTGCTTAGATCTTGAAGGGGTCTCATCAGACTATTTGGGCTTAGCTATCTTGAGGGTGTTGCGATGTTCAAGCCAATCGACGTGATATTCCATGGGCTCATGCAAGTCTTATCCGCCACTGTTTGATGCACGATGCAAAACTTTCTTTTTTCGAAATCCAATAACAGATAGTTGCGGGCCAACGGGGCCAAGAACGCAACCTCTCTCGGACTTCAACGCCGTGATCAGGTAATTATCGTTCCCATTGACGTTTGTTCAAATGGAGCCTCTTGGCGTCTCTCCTGCCTGTATGGCATGACAAGTTCATGGATGAATTTGAAGTTCCTAGGTCTCGCATCCATTATGAGAGTACCCGGATAGGATCGAGGAATCTTTGTCGACGAGCCTGATTTGCAGTAAAGAATCAAATTCGCAAGACCTTGAGACCGGCTATAAAGGTCACAAGGTAAAAGACGGCTTTTTAATGTAGACTACTGCTCGTTAGCTCAGATGTAAATGCAAGTCTCTTGGATGTCGGCCTGTGTGATAATGATAGTGGAGTCAATACTGGAGAGAGCCACTTCATGTCATGGAAATAGAACAACTGAGCACGGAGAGAGCACTTGAGGTTTGCCGCTGTTCTTTGATTTCTTGTGTCATCGTGTCGCTTTTAGGTATTCTGTGCTCGTAACTGACGTCTTTGTACTTACTAGAACTTCTAAATCCTCTGATTTCAGCTGATATGAGGCGGATCGTGCGTCCAGCTTGAGTGCCCTCACGTGTCGGTAAGCGTCTGGGTTCGATCCTCAAGATGACGATATTCATACCTGACGCAGAACTGTGTAGACTAATAAGAACCACGTGTAACAGCATGCTCTTCAGTGTTTGGCACTCGATAAGCCTATGGTGAGGTACCGCCTGGTGAAGCTTCCTTTGGTCTTTGGTCAGGCATCAGTATCTGATCAGAGCCCTCTTGCCCAGTTCATCAAGACCCTTGTAAATGCCTTGCTTGGCATCTTTAAGCATTGGACTCTTTGGGCTTGATGATTGACCCTTGTCGAAAGTACAAGTGATTTGCAAAGCACGTTCGGCAGATCACCATTAAGGCTGCGGTGAAGGCAGAATTAAGATAGAATTAAACAATTAACCCATGGACGATGTAGCAGCGTCCGTCTGCCAAGCACTTCCGGTGCGGTGGCCTAAATTGCCAAAGTGAATCACAGATTTGAATGCACTCTAAATGCCGTGTTTGAGTCAATGTGAGATTGTTTGCGGTGGTGAAGCTCGAGAACTTGACTTGGCAGCCTCATAATTGAACCTTGCCCCCTGATCAGCAGCAAATACCTGAATACCAAGACCTTAGTTTCAGTCCGTCAAGGCATCAAAATTATCAACACTGCCATCGGGCACGGGCCGACAGAAACTCAGTTTGAATTAGAAACGACCGTCGATCGTGAGTTGTTTAACTCAACGTGTACTCCGTACAAGACTTTGTTTCTTACACGCGGATAACCTACGGCCAAGACAGGATTAACGATATCCAGTGTCCAATGAGCGATCGAGAGTGTGTTAGAGACACAAGAGAACAGGGGACCGTGCCACGGGAGATCCAGGGATCAACTCCACCTCCTTGTCTCTCCGGGGCGCATATGACGCACTCGTACCCGTGTCAGCCATCCCTGTCATGCAGAGGCGAGAAAGATGGTTTAAATGGTGTGGCCTGGGGTGGGCGTGGAATGGAGATCCCGCACCGGACCGGTTTTGGAGGAGCTCCCGACCTTTAGTAGGCGCTTCCAGGTTTATAAAACTACGAGATCACTCAACCTCGAAACAACAGCCGCTGCAAGCGCCTGTGAATATGACGATAGAGTCATAGGCATCCTGAGATAGTGGAGGATGGGACAGAATTCCACCAACTATGAGTTGGATTAAAGGCGAGCTAGGCAGCCCTAGAGAGGCCCCTTGATTCGCTGCACTGGTCAAGATCTCGGTGTCGAGCCACTCAGGGCTGCCAGAACAGGGGGAGACATTGACGGTCTTGGCGGGCAAGGGACTTGAAATGGCAGACAGTGCAGATATCATCGTGTTGAAACCAGATTTGCGGTGCGACCTCTGTATCCCCTTGATTCGCGAATAAGTGGAAATTTCGATGACCGTCATTTCCTGTTTGTATTATTTGCTCGATGTCAAATGCCTGGAGAAACTTCCTTATTCCTGGCTTGCTCAGAGAGATCACAGAGACACAGACCGACACTTCGTCACGCCAGGGGGCTTCCCGAAATCCAATTTGCGCTTAATCAAATCCCATGCGATTTGCGTTGCACACAAGGAAACGTAAATGCCGCTTGCTATGTCTATCAACGCCGATCAGGTGTGACAGGTATGAGTTAGAATTCAAGCTTACTTTGAATAATCTCAAACCGCCGCGCAACTTGTCTTACTTGTGCGTCACTTTGAGGCGCAATCGCCATGTAGCGAGAGCTTTGACGGAGAGGGACGCGCATATGCAGATCTGTGTCAAAGGACATTCGTCGTCCGGCTACACAGCAGCACCTTGCGTGCGCGTCTCTTGCGAAGTTAGACAGGGGATACTGCAGACAGTAGTGACGAAGTGAAGGCAGATTGAAACCAAACCGGAAGCAATGGCACTCACTAGTCGCAGCTTCTGAGGTCGAAAGAAGACCACTGAAGATATGTTGGTCTGAAACTTCACATGAGATAGCTCCGGATAGCGAACCGGGATTTTCGCATGATTGGAGGCATGTTGACCGGATAAGCGTCGTCCAATGTCCGATATCAGAGCCGCAACGGCAGGCAAAAACTGGGCTGATTTTGACAACCGCGGTGTTGCGGATGAAAGGATATGCCTGATTGCGGCTCTTGGATGTCGAAGTGACCAATCCTAGCCAAGATCCGGCACCATGGCAAGACTCATGATTCGCATGCAAATGCAAAAGCAAATGCAGTCGAAGTTGAGGGGAGGGAAATCGACGGCTTATTGATCAGTTACACTCAACTCCGGCTCCGTGGAAAATGCTGGCCGTCCTGCTCTTGATGAGAACTGCCGTCTCTCCCGAGCAACTCCAATCAACGGCTTGAGGCGCTTATCCTGGTGGATTTTGATGCTGCCCTTGCCCTGAGTGGTAACAGTGCAGCCGGCTATAGAGGACCGAGAGACCTATAATTAAATTTCCCAGGCTCCGTTTCATGCTCTCAGGTCCAACCTCTCCGTCGACTCAGGCGAGGCGACAGAGCGGGTACTAGTGGGTGATAGCTGGTAGCGCGGTGTTGGTATTGTCCGCCGTTGGTACCCCATAGAATCCCATTACCTTCAATTGAGTGTCTTTAGGAGCGCATAAGTTGAATGCAATGGTGCGCTATACTCTTCATTGTGCCATCATAACTCCTTCTAAGCAGAGGCTGATTTTATACAAACTACCTTGCCTCTTGTGGAAATCCCTGGGACATAAACCCGCGGCTTGCGTGGGGCAGTTTTTTGTACATAACGATGCAGTGGTCCAGTCGGTCAGCTAAATTGGCTTTGAATGATGGCTGAAATTGGCTCAAAGGCACGCGAGCTGGCTGACATGCCGCAAGGGGTTGAAGGAGAAACTTGACATGGCATTCAGCCATTGCACCGCCAGTTGCTGCCGCCAGAATCGTTCCCTTTCGAGGCCGGGCGAGACAGGGCTGGCGAGAGGCGCGGGATTATTGACTGCTTGCGCCTTGTTCAGGAGACGGTAACCCTAATGATTTGCTGAGGGCAGAAACACGAATGCTTCATGTGGAGATTCATGATACGTGGAAGATCGTCACAAAGGGCGAGCATTGAGCACGAGACACGAGTACTCATCTTGGAATTGACCGCTGTTCCTGATTGACTTCTCGATGATGTAACTGGATTATTTGATGAGCTGGAAGGTTATGAGTCCCGTTGTGCAGCGTCACGATCGCTTTTTGAAAAGTCTTGGCTGTAACAGGGTCTCGGGAAGATGGTCGCTCTGGAATTGCATGGGGCTAAACTGAAGATGACGAGACAAGATCTCAACAAACACGATTTAGAGACTGAAATTTCTGGTGACATTTTGTGGCGATGTGCAAGATGCAACAATGAGGTTGCAATAGCTCAGTTCATCCGGCAAACGCGTATAAGGAAAGTTCATGATACTTTTACACCTATCCATGATGTTTGAAGATTTTGGCACTCGAGACAACCTAATGCGCTTACACCAGATTTGACTGGCGGTGGAGCCGATGCAGGTGAATGATGAGTGGCTGTCGCACTTGCACTTTCATTAGAGCAGGATAGCCACTCCAAGGGACCCCAGATGGGGAAAGAGAGGCCGGGCCAAGGTGAGCAGGCCAATGAGAGAACACAAAAAACTGGCCGAATTGCTCGCCGAGGCTTCTCAGCAGGTACGGTACAACATTGATTTGATGGCGCCTGCATTGTCATTTGATTAGCGGAAGCTTGTCTTGAAGATTCAGGAGAGCAGTTGCATCAAACACGCACCTGTCTGTGTTTCTTCAGAAGCCAAAAGAAACATAAAAATAAACTATTATTAGGTCTCCCGCTGCTGCTGTATGGTCGAGGCGTTGCAGCTCTAGAACCCAAAAGGCAGCTGCTGTCATCGAATGGATCAGGTACTGTAGACAAGATGCTCAGGGCAGGGCAGGGCAGGGCAAGGCAGGGCAAGCCAGACGAGAAAACTTTAGCATCTCCAAACTAAGAGACAAAAATACTGAGGTAAGTCAGCTTGAGGTCAGAGGCTCTTTAATGAGTTTGTTTTTTGGCACCCAATGTCAAGCCAGGGCCAGGGTAGACCCAGGAGCACTGGACCTCAGTAATGCAATGCAGATGCAGAGACAGAGACAGAACCTGGAAAATTGGGGCACTTCGGTCATCGTGAAGGGAAAGACAGTTAGCCAAGCTTTTCCCATGGCTCACCCACGCATAATTTTCGTGCCGGCGCCTCTACTCTACCAATGGTGAAATTCTGGCATATCTGGAGAGGATCTCCGGCTGTCCCTCAGCAGAAATGCCTTTGTTATCTGGTTTGCACCTACGTAGTTGAAGAATTCCGCACTCTCGCCGCACCCCTAACTGGGCTGCATCTCTCTGGGTAAAAGGCGATTCAAGTCACCCACTGGGTCGCATAAGATGTGGATTTCCAGTAGTAAAATCACGCACTGTGCTTATATGTACATACGTATTTTACTAGCCGACGGAGCAAAATGGACCAGTCAAGTTTCGTTTATCTATCCAAGGGTTCCATGAACGGGATTAATAAACCAGAGGACACTTACTCATTGCTGCTGTTCTCTTGATGAAGCAAGCAGTTGATGATCTGGATAACTCAGCGATATCAATTCTCGGCCTCTTTCTCCGTATCCCGATCTCCAAAATCAAGTACCCCCACTCACACATGAACCATTTTTCTCTACCCCAACCCAAGCAGAGTTACCTGCATGTCAATCATTGCATCCAATTCAAAATCAGTCAAAATTTTTGGCTTTGTGTATCTGTATGTACGTACACCACTCGATACTGTCTGTACGTGCATATCGCTTCAGCACTCGGACGAGAGAGAGAAGAGTGTGAGAACGAGAGTATGCGCACGCCCCTCCCCATGGCCCATCCACATCAACATCCATATCCTGACCCTTGTCCATGTTCCCCACGTCGAGTTGTGGTCTGTGATCCACCTTGAAGCTTTGCCAAAGAAAGAGTGGAGGGTTCCTTAGTTCGGTTTGGCTCTGGTGGGCTGGGGATAGACTGGTGAAGGGACCGAATTGATCGACTGCACCGAGTAAGTAATAGTGTAGCAGCTTCATAACTTACTTGTACGGACACAAAAGACAAGCTGCGCGCTTTTTTTCTGCTCGTCTCCTTACTTCAGCTTTCCTCTTCCCTTTAACTTTTATTTAAACATCTTGTTTCCCTTGTTTATATGACCTAAAAGGGGAAACTCGTCCATCGTGCTGCTCTTTTTGCTTCAATCTCACGGTTATAATCACCCGGCTACTACTTTTGATGCCGCCCCCTCCTCGTCTTCACATCCTCCTACGACCAAGTCGACGTCCCATGTGGTTTCTCTAGCATCCCATTCAACAATTGTGGGAGATCATACAACGGACAACAACGTGGTTGAATACAATAGAGAACAGTCAATGTTCGACTGAAGACCGAAAAACGGACATCGAACCCCGTTTGAACCACATCGACATTCGACAAGCATTCTATCTAGGCTTACACGGGCACGAGATCTTGATCAACTCAGTCAAACTCCCTGGCATAATCGACCGTTACAATCTATCAGTTGTCAACTTTTGAAAAACAAGACACGATACGCTTGAACGCAACACCTTTTTCTTGATCACGGTATTTAATAGCAACCTCGTGGCTATTCCTCTGGGTCAAAGTCTTCTGTCAAGATCGCAAATCTTGGATACCATTTCGCCGCAACGATTCGGTAGTGCCGTCAAGCGTTTCTCGCATTTTGCCGACGAAACAACCACAAACGCCACTCGCCCAGCGACAGAAGCACAATACAGCACTCTAATCGCTGAACCGTCTCCATCACTCAACTGACCCCAATCCTTGGATGGTGTGTGGCTCTGACTTGCAGCTCTTGGTCTCTCGCTTCTGTTAGTGACCAGCTGCCCTCCCCCAACCGACAGCACTTGCTCTGTACTTTAGGCGCCGCCTGTACACCGAAGCTCTGTACCCCTCTATTCGACACCATCGCCATTCACTGCAAGCCCCGTCCAAAATAAAACATCAGAAGCGCCCTCAAGGCTCAATCTCGCTATTTCTCAGCACCCGACTTCGAAAAAGATGGGCATTATGGCGGCACTCTCGGCCCCAAGAGCCATGGTAGCACCCCACCAGCACCAACCACAGGGACCCTCCACCCTCGTCACAGGTATGGACATACCATTCTCTTACTGTTGTTTGTCTCTGTAACAACTGTTTCTCTCCTTGATTTGCCTCTTTCTATCCTCACCCAAACTCCATCTGGGCAACCATTGCCCATCCATTCGCCCGTTTCAAGTCAAGCCTATTCCATTCCTGT
Organism: Fusarium sp. NRRL 25184; assembly: GCA_013755755.1. Lineage (NCBI taxonomy): Eukaryota > Fungi > Ascomycota > Sordariomycetes > Hypocreales > Nectriaceae > Fusarium > Fusarium sp. NRRL 25184. The sequence goes on along the minus strand of JABSSZ010000054.1, from coordinate 94,878 downwards.
TTCTATTCCCCCTCGTGTTCATGTCTTGGGTTCCTCTTTGATGAGCAGCAACTCATTTCATTTCACTTGATTGTTTCTCCGCTTTTGTCTTCTCACATTCATTTCGTCATTCCCACGTCCACCGGAAGCGAGAAGTCTCTCCATCCCCGTGGACCCTGCGCCGCGGACCAAGCTGCAAGTTGAGTAGTGACGCGATAAACGTGGGACCCTGCAACTGAAGCTCGACTTGGCTGAACCAAATCGGCTTTAGGCGACGGCTTTTGTAAGTGGGCTTGCACTTTTCACTTTGTTATTTGCTGAGAAAGCAAAGGCAAAGGCAAAAACAAGAACAAAGTAAACAGCGGCAATTGGATGGATGCAACCAGGAGGTTGGGTTCTTCGGACATTCGCTATTTGTTTTTATTTCCATCACCCATTTCCCCATTATAATTCCGTCAAGGTCAATATCACTTCCCTCGCTGTGCCTTGTTGGGCTGAGCCTAGACTTTACAAATTCATGACATTTGCTGAGCCTTGGCATACTTTGGGGGTCTCGGTCCAGTTTATTTATTTTACTGCATGATCACTCGTTCTTGTTCCCTCTTACTCACAACTCACGTTCCATTCTATTTCTGCCTCATGCACCCCCCCGGTTGATCCCTAGTTCCCCTAGGCTTGTCCCATGTCAACCCGAACCCTGCAACTGCAACTTCTCCAACATCAACATCAAGTCATCCCTGCCTGCTGACGTCTTTTTGCTTGCTCCCGCCACAGATAAAAGTACCTCATCCTCTACCTTTCGCCCAAATCAATTCCAGTCCCTATCGTCGCCTCGAGAATATAGTACCGACCTTACTGAATCAATTGTCCTAGAAGAAGGTGGTGAATCTGGAAGCGAATCCGCCGTTGAACCCGTTACACCTGTTAGTGGTCGCCAGTCCCAAGACTTCACCCTTCAGAGCCAGGACCTGCAGGACCTCCAAAATCTGCAGTCTTACCAGACGGCTTCAGCCACATCTTCAGGAGTTGTACCTATCGCGATCCCCAGCTCGGGCAACCCCAACAAAGGAACATATATATCACAGTCCGTAAATAACAGTCGACCTCCTACTACCTACGAACCAAGTACTCCAAGAGCAACAGAACCTGAGCCAGGCAGTTCTCTCACCCGTCAGTCAACTCGAGGTTCCATCTCTACCTCGAGTTTCAAGCGCACCATGTCGAGCTTCTTCCGTCGATCAAATTCCCACGTTAAGAACGATTATGTTCCCTCAGAATCTGCAACACCCTCCGTCGTGTCCGCACCAACGGAACCTCAAACAAATGGCCAACCACGTGCTGCAGCTCGCCGTCGCTTCTCCATGAACCGCTCCTCTGCAACTACTCGTTCCAACTCACCCCCTTCGCCTAGCGACAATGGATTGGAAATGGCTCCTGCACATCGCGAAAGTGCTTCTGACAAGTCTCTTCCCAGCCAAGGAGACTTCAAGAAGAACCGTGCATCGACTGGTCTAACTCTGCGTGGCCGAGCTATTAACTTCGTCGGCGCTCATAACACCAGCCGAGGAACCGGGCACAAGCGTCCTGAATACGCCCGCAGAGCTAGCAGCTATGATGGTAGCCGACCCAGTACCCCTCTCCCACCTCCCGCGGAAGGCGACGAAACAATGTATCCACCTGAACGCAGTGTCTGGCCTCTTCCTCCTGACTCCGGTACTGGTGCCAAGGCTCGACGCATGAGTTTGAGCCTTCCTGATGATTTCGCCGTGGACGTAGCTGAGTTACAGAACGAATTCGAATACCAGCGCAAATTCCTCGGTCGTCATGGCAAGCATCTTGGCAAGGGAGCGGCTTCTAAGGTTACCCTGATGATGCGAAAAGGCTACCCAGAAGAGCTCTACGCCGTCAAAGAGTTCCGCGGCAAATCGCACCGGGAAAGCCAACAGGACTATGAAAACAAGATCAAGTCAGAATTCAGCATTGCGAAGAGCTTACACCACCCCAATATTGTCGAGACTTTCCGCCTGTGTACCGATCACGGGCGATGGAACCATGTCATGGAATACTGCTCTGAAGGTGATCTTTTCAGTTTGGTCTCCAAGGGCCATCTCAAGGGTGATGACCGCAAGAAGGACCGCATGTGTCTCTTCAAGCAGCTTATTCAAGGTGTTCATTACTTGCATGCCAATGGTATTGCCCATCGTGACATCAAGCTTGAGAACCTTCTGATCACCAAGGACAGTAAGCTCAAGATTACCGATTTTGGTGTATCGGAAGTTTTCTGTGGTACTCACCCCGGTCTTCGTGAAGCTGGTGGACAATGCGGCCGTAACATGAGTGGCGAGATCCGCCTTTGCTCGCCTGGTATCTGTGGAAGTGAGCCCTACATCGCCCCCGAAGTCCTCGCCAAGAAGGATACCTACGACCCCCGATCACTCGATGTGTGGAGTTCTGCGATTGTCATGATTTATCTCACCTTTGGCGGCGCCATCTGGTCCCGCGCTGTCCCAGGAGAGCTCCATTATGATAAGCTTGTCAAGGGCTGGGAAACATGGTATGGGAAGCATCCAGAGTCCGACGCCACTATCTCTGATACGGATTACCCCAAATGCTACGCCCTCGACGTGGGCATGTCCCCACCTGCTCTCCGTCGTCTTGTGCTACAGATGTTGAACCCTGATCCGCAAAAGCGTATCAGCATCGAGGACGTCATCCACAACCGCTGGCTGAAGAACGTCGAGTGCTGCCAGCTGGAATCCTACGATGACCCCGCTCTTCTCATTGATGCGACCAAGAAGGACAACACAACCAACGGCACCAAGAAAATCTTTTGCCACAACCATCTACCCCCGAAGGGCACTGGCTCCCACTCACTGGGCAAGATGCCAGGCCAGCCGGGCTACTAGACGACTTAATGACTGATGGACCGACATTTGAAATGTCCTACAAACACTAAACAACCATTTCTTTGATAATAAGAGCAACGTTGGATTGTGCGCCTATAACTTTTGCATTCACCTATACTGGCGTTGGGGTCAAGCTGGCCATGGATGATGGGCCAGGCCTGCATGGTTTGGAGTTTGTGAATTTCTGTCACTTCTTTTCTTTTGCACTCCAACCTGTACATAGTATACAACCTTCTCCCTGTTTCCGTCGGACGATGACGTACTACGGTCGACGAGGATGGGGGATGTCTTACAAGCAAAGCAGACTTAATACCCCCGAAGAAACAGTCTCTTGCTCTTTTGGAATCTGGTGGATAATGGATATCTAACATGCCATTGGTCTGTAGGTGGACAGAAAAGTCGGGTAGAAGGATCACCACGGGGGTTTATCAATTCACCCGTTTATTCTTTTCAATGAGTTTTTGGATTCAAAGATGCGCGCGACCCCCTTGAAGATTGTTTATTCTTACAAGTATCACTTATGTATACGCACGTATGTATATATGGGCTTGCTGCTCTGGTGCTCTGGTGCCGTTGCTATCAGTCTTTTCTGCGAATTAGCACAATAGACTTGCATTCTTTGTTTATTCAATCATTATTTACTCCAGCCTCGGTTCGTTTTGAGTATCCATAAAAGAAGGGCCGTCTTCGGGACCACTTGGTGTTGTGGCCGCGATATTTGACGTCTTTATCAGGTGCTTTGACCTTTCTGAGATAGCGGCTATCAATCGCCTGACGATTAAGTAAGAGCATTATCTAGATTTACAAGGACTGGAGCGAGATCTATTTTACTAGAATGATGATGGAAACATTCCACTTGTTGGTATTATAGCACGTTATGACACATGTCGTTGCTGTAAGAATGATGGTTAGTTATTTGAGGGTCTATTTACCCAGGATTTTGGGACAGATGAATACACACTCCTCTGTGGCGTGTACGGATGCGCCGATGCTGTGGGCTGGGAGTTTTCGGTGTTACATATCCACGCGATATGCACGCATGTCTCACCACGACGACGTTTATACTGTATTAGCCATAACCAAAGCGAAGTCGGAATGAACGATATATTGGCTTGGATATGATGCTGGAGCGGTCTCACCGCTGATCAATAGTAGCAGTGAAAGTGGAAAGGTCGCAGGATCTCATTGGACTCGGACACAAAACTGAGGCTTTGCGATGACGCTGAGCACTTGATAGAAGTGTGATGCATTTAGGACAAGTGAATGTGAATGTGAATGCGAGAAGGGCGTGACGTTGATACACCCCCACGATATCCCTCACCGGTCGCCATGGGTTTCCACTGAGTTTCACTGGTGTTGGGTGTCTGTTCTGGGTACCTGGCTAAGGCTGAAGTTGTCATCAACGCAAAGGTTCTGGACAAGGTTGAGATACAGTGTCAACCCCCCACGTGGTCAAGAGGATTTGACGGAACAGAAAGAGTCTCACGACCAATATCTGGCTCACAGGTTCTGGCTTCAGATCACATTACTTACTCCCTTTGGAGTGGTTTGGCATGCATGGCCCGCGTGACCGGTCATGCTTAACACTTAGATACTCTTGTTCACAACTAATGCAGCATCACGGAAATAACGTGCCGAGCGAAACATGACAAGAACTGAGGCTGATGAAACACGACTACCGCGCTGCACGAGAGAGAACTGGCACACCGAAAGAAGCCTCTTCGGATATCAGTGCCGAGAAGTAGGAAGGCTGATTCGTGCCCGCATTTGGAAATTTCGTGGGGGTGGAGGTGTTTTTTTCTCTCTCTTCTTTTTCTTCTTTTGTTTGTGTTACCCATGGAGAAGTTGTGATTGTTGGGATATTGGAGAATGGAAGTGTCTTCCCCAGATGTAACACGAGAATCCTGGGGAAAGAGGCTGGCTGAGGGATAGATGGGGGGAGTGAGAATAGATACAGAGTTTTGTGAAGGAGTCAAGGTTTAGGGGCTACTTATAGACTCTTTGTGGATGGTTCCGTTGGAAAGTCTGAGCTTGATGGCGGGGAAGAAGAATAAACTTGCCGTGCCGTGCCGTCAATCGTAGGAATACGAGAATGATAGTGCTCACTTTTGTGTAAGCTTAAAATGGAATGATACCTGATATACTTTTAATATGAACTTCCCTTGTTCATGAGTACAAGTACCTAATGTATTTTCGGCAGCCAAGAGCTTCAAGTGCCGGCATGAACGGCATTTAATATGGAGCACGGCCGACAGTGGGTCCGCTTCGTCCCGGAGCTGGTGGAGGTAATTGTCTTTCCCTCCGAAGAGTTCCGCTCGTCGGAGATTCGTCCAAAGGTGATCTAGGAACTTTTCTAATAACTCGTTATTATAGTTCAAGATATACCCACCATCAGCCCCGTGTTCTATTCCTGAAACTATTGTCGAAATATCGGAAGTCCGCTACAACCCGGCTCCGGTTCCTTAATTAAACCTTATTAGGATCTAAGCTTATTGCGCCCAGTTAAAGTTTCTCTGGCTTCTGGAAAACGTTTCAGATACACCGTCAACTGTTCAGATGAATAATTCCTCCAATGGCAGATATAAATTTACGGGTGGAATAACCGACTCTCAGTCCCAAAATGGCATGTCTTGTTCAACTGCCGCGTACACAAGATTACAAACAGGGCCTGAAACGGAGCACCTACCGAATTACCCGATCTGAAAAGGGTTCTGTTCAAAGATGTATATTAAGACGCTGTTGCATCGTAATAACATGGTTCTGTAGCATTTTGTCTTCAAGTTACTACTGGCTAGTATCCGTTCATTTCTTTGTATTTCATTCATTCATTTCATTCATCAATCGTATATATCGTTTCCTCGCTCACCATGCGTACCGCTACATTCGTCACTCTTTTGGCCTCCGTGGTCTCTGCCACTCCCTTCGGCCAGCGCTCTCAAGTTCTCGCCAGAGCAAGCGAGACTTGCCCCGTCGTCTTCGATGGCCGAGTCCCTGCCAATGCCTCCCTGGCCGACTTCGACACGGCGAATGGCGGCGGCTGGAACCCTTACAACCCCGGCTACGTCAAGGGAAACAATATCTCGTGGTCCGAGATTCTTCAGCTTCCCAAGACCAAGACCAAGTCGCGCTTCGACACCGAGGCTGGTACTATCCCTCTTGAGGTCACTATCAGCGACAAGAGTATCTTCATGAAGCAGCTTGGCTTCAGACGTGCTGGTCTGCAGTTCAACAAGGATAGCAATGAGGGCAGCCCTGGATCTAAGGGCGTCAAGACTCTGCACTTTAGCATCATGCAGGATGACAAGCGCCCTCTCAACCTCAGTCACGAGTACCTCGTGAGTATACTTTCAATGGTTATCGAGATGCTTGATACTGACAAGAATAGAATGTCTGGCATGAGAAGGCCGATTACTCGGGCAACCAGTTCCAGTTCCAGGCTGGTCAACTCATCGGACAGAACGGCACCGCTGCTACTTGGAAGCTTCTCGACCAGGACTTCAAGCTTCTCTGGGAAACCCCTATGCTCAAGAAGGTATGGCAGAACTTTGCCATCACTCTCAACTACGAGAAGAAGTAAGTCTCTACTAAGAACATGGCACAAAGACCGTGGCTAACAATCGCAGCACCATCCAAGCCTACTACTCCAAGGGATGCAAGCCTCTCAAGGTCGCCACTCAGCCCATCGCCCGCAACTTGACCGGCCAGGGACAGTTTCAGATTGGTATCCTCAAGAAGCCCACTGGTACCGATGATGTTGCCAATTCTGGATTCCAGGAGGCCAACTTGAACGAGGGGCTTATTTACGGTGGTATCTTCCTTGAGGACAGCGCGGATGGATGTGTTTCTCTCTAAGTTCTCGCTTGAGATGGATGCTGCAGATGTTGTATAATAATAATGGTCTAGTTCTAGACTCCACGGCATTACCTACCTATCGCTTCAAGGGAAATATATCCACATACCTTATGCTGTTCTGTTTTAGATGTCTATTGTGGTGCATGATGTATATTCCTTAGCTGTGCCCAAACCGTCGCTGTGGGTTCTTTATGACCGCCATCGACATGTTTGAATGAACGAGCTTGTTTGCGCAGAACCGCACCAGAAGATAACCAGTAACTTAGTGCTGCATATAAGCAATTTTTGTTTCGAGCGAGTAAAACAAGGCCTTCTGCAAAAATGGCATGCATGGTTGGTAGCTGTAAAATTGTCTTATCCGTGAAAACAGTGTCACGTGTTACCTTTCCCCAAAGCTGAGGCTCTGCTCTATGCACCGTTTCCAAGTCTCGCCATCAAAATCAAACGCTACAAAGTCTTTCTTGCTCAGCTCCCACGAAAATGGCACCCTTTTCCTTGTATCAGTTGTCAATCGCGAGCCGTAGACTTTCCTTGAACCTTTTACGTCACCATGGAAACACAATCGCGGTTTATACACGACAACCTAGCACAGTTCGCCTCTTCTCTCTCCAGAAACCAAGATTTCTTCACACTGGTGACGATGCCAGATTAGACCAATCAACGCAGATCAACAGCGATATTACTGCTGAGGAGGGTGCAAAAGCCAACAGCTCTGTCGAGACGAACAATGGTGCTGTGCCTGTCGCAGACGGCTCAGTTAAAAGCAGCAACGATGTTACCAGAGGCCAAAACGTTGGTTACAGTGATGCCCCGATCCTAGAACTTCCTATCTTATCCTCAGACCCAAGAGATGAGCCCAATTTTAAAGCAAGGCCATGGACCGAGGAGGAATTGGCTCAGCTCGAAGGATTCATCAAACGGCCAATATTCAGTCTGGACTACATCGCAATTCGGATGGACCGAAGCCTTTACAGTGTCAGGGGCCAGCTCAAACAGATCCAAGAACGGAAGGGAATCAATATCCTGCGCCGAAGCCGTCCTCGAACTCCATGGCAACACCCAATGGATGCTACCCCAGAGCAAGTTGCAATATTCGAAGCGAAGCAAGACGAGGTTCAGAACCGTATGGAACACATTGTCGAAACACTCATGACCTTGCCAAAGACCGACCAATGGGAGGAAATTCTCAAGTTGAAATCTGCCTCGGAATGGGCATCAGCGATTATGAAACTAATACCACTGCGAACCTGGCACATCTTGGCCGCCGACCACCCGCCGACTGAGGAGGAATACATGACCATAAAAATGGTTGATAGGTATAACATGATTGGGGTGTTCGCCTCAGTCTCCCAACGCAAGGTATACATAGGCTTATCTGAGCCACCATTTGGCATACTGGCGCCGCATGATTCCAAAGATTCCCAGCAACAAGATGCATCAAACAAGCAGCCCGAAGGGGTAGACAAGAAAAGGCACAGGGGATCCATGGTCCCGTTGATTCCAGTGTCTTTATTAGGCTCTAAACAGCTTACCTACGAGGACAAGGTTGAGCAGAAGTATACACTTGGCCTTGCCAGGGCGGCACTCGCGGCATGGCTTGGGGCAAATCACGTAGACACATCTCCTGCTCTCCGCCAATTGTATGCTTGGAATCATATAACAGAGAAGGGATACCCACACCCTTTTGGCAGGAATCCTTGTAACCCGCTCGAGCAGAGACTCCGTCTCCCGTCGACGCCAGGGGAAAGTGCTGCTAGAAAGGCATCCAAAGGCCTTTAAGAAGTGAGCTTCTGATGCTTGGGGAATGCCTGAGGATGCCCAAGAGCACTCAAGAGAACTGAGACCCGATTCCGCACAAACTGAATGACGGGCGAGGTGGTGGGATTTCTGGTGGCGATCGTGGTATGCTTTTTACATGATAGTCATCATTTTGGGTATCCAAATTACAAATGATTGACAAGGTCATCGAGCATAGAGGACTTGCTCGGATATTTTACTCTTGGGATCGATTAGTGTATGCGAATCCTGGAGTCTCCCAACTTACTTTGTGATCGGGCCTCCAAGAAGTCGTGATATTACCTCCATGTCTTGGGTGAGTTTCAGGAGCAGGTGCTTTCAGTGAAGTAATAATACAGGGGAAAGTCATCTCTCTGATATCACGTTCGGATCAGTCGTCTCATAAAGACCGTGGTTACTCCAGATCAACCATCACAATTGAGTCGCAATGTGTATATGACACACATTGAGAGCTGAGCACAGCTTACGACTTCCATGTTCTATGGTTACTAATGATGCTCTACGTCTTGTTCTGGTGCAGCACAGTAGAGTAAGTGACATGCGTTATGTAAGGAGTAGCCAGTCATTATCCGTCCTGTTCTGTCCCGCAAGCCTACACAGTTGTGTTTAATGTCCTATCAAGAGGTAAGACTTGTAATATGCTCGTATTCACTTTGCGTCAGTCTTGACTCCGCGTTTTGTATAACTTTAGCAGAGCCCCCTCTTCCGGTACCAACACATGGCCACTCCCGACATCCTCGGCAGTCTCTCATTATGAGCTATAATGAAAAGCGATTGGTGGCGACACCCGTTTGGGACATCCCACCTACTCGTTCGCGTTATATGTTAGATATCTCGAGTTCTCCGCTGGAGATCTCGCGCAAGTATCTCCAAGAAGCTTACAGAAAGGTTGACCAAGACAACTTCTCTCCTCTGGAAATGCCGGCCCGGGAGAAGGACGGAGTAAAGGGTAGCAACACCATGGACGTAAACCGAGATCAAGCGAGAAGCATGAGGCAAATGGAGTCTGCAAACGATAAAGCGAGGAGAATGCCTCTAGATATGCGTTCTCATAACATGCATAGTGAGGCCAGGCTGCAGATGGACATGCGACGTTACCTTGGACGAAAAGGATTCATCAGCAACGAATACTCGGGTCAGAGCGCTGATGATATACCAGGCAAAGAATCATCACCATACTCCTCTACTGTGCCAGGAGAATCGCCAGTCTCGCTCAGCACGAATGCCTGCCTATCTACTACATTGAGACTCGATGAGCCAATCTATATTAAGTCACCAAATGTTCATGTCGATTCCGGCAGTCAACACTCGGCCTCACCATTTTTCAGCAAAGTCGCATCCCAGAGACAAATTACACTCTTGACACCTTCAAGTAGCATTCCGTGCTCTAGGGTTTCTAGTTTCGATGATAGGGCCGAGTCCTTTCTAAGGAAGTCCGGGGCATATCATCCTATAGACAAAGACGATGTTCATTGGGTTGCTAGAGAGTGCCTTTTGTCTCCGAAGTCCACTGACGAAGCAGAACCCCAACACCGTAACGGCGTCAAGGCCAATACGTGCATGACCAGACCTCGCGAGGTTGGACTGGCAAGAATGAGAATTGACATGCTCTCAATCGCTGGGACCTCGAGGGCACAGCGATTAAGCAAAAGTCCTGATCTGTCAGACAACACTTCAGAAGACACACAAGATGAGATAGAGAGACCAGCATTGGAAGAATCCAAAGAACAGCAGGCTGAGTCAGGGCCTCCGAAAAGCTGCGATTATGTCGCCTCTACGCAGGATTCTGGCGAAACTAGAGAGGCATCTTCGTCTGCGAATCCCAACAGGGAGCAGCCTGATAACCCAGAGGACGGAAATCATGGCATGAATGTCGACAGCATTTTACAGCCTCAGAATAACATTCCAGATGCCAGAGGAAACGGAAGATTCCTCAGATTTGCGTGCCCCTACCAAGCATTTGAGCAGTTCCAAGGTTGCTTCAGACCTGGGCCTCGGAATCCGAATGGGGGATGTGCCAGTATCCAGCGGCTGAGGTAAATTGGTTGTAAAGACTGGAATGTTCGAAAAGAACTGACTCGCAAGTAGACAGCACTTATGCCGTCGGCATATGCGTTCATACCGCTGCACCAGATGCTGGCAGTCGTTTGAGAAGAAGGATAGATTGGGAGCCCATGCTTCTCAGCCGGCATTTTGCACATTCAAGGATATGTCACCGAGTGAGAGATTTATGAACTTGGAAGATGAAGCAGCAGTTGGCAAGTTAGGCTGCTTTGGTTCTCCAGAGGAAGCGTGGTGGAAAATGTTTCAACTCCTTATTCCTGGTGTGCAGAACACAGACTTGCAGTCCTTGAAAGCCCAGTATTGCCCCTGTGAGTACCTGTGAGTAACTGTCACTTGAACGACTGTCAAATCTGACCAGTTTACAATATTCAGATTATGTCTGCACTGACTCCTCAGATATTACAAGCATGAGCTTTCCCGAGGTGTTTTTCGGACTGGCCAAGTCTGGACTTCCAGCCTCAGCTGTAGAAGAAGTGTGCGTGTTTCATGTTATTTCTCTACAAAGTTCACCCGAACTTTCCATGTCTAAGACTGAGAGCTTACCCAGTGAACAGTCCAACAATCGAGAATGGTGTTCCGCGGACTGTGATGCCAGACATGAATCAAGGATCCATTTCATACATCACACCTTCATACACAGCTCACTTACCTTTTGTGGGTTCAACTATTGCACAGGAGTTCCTATCAGAAGACCATCACTTGGAAACTTCGACACCATCATCTGTGGCTCCATCAGCGAATCCTTGTTTCGGTTCGCCAGCTCCAATACAGACGCGGTACCCTTCACAAGGTTCAGAACCCGTAGTCTCAAGCCGAGAGCAGAGACTTTTACGCCATATCAAAATTCTTAGAGAAAAGCATTTAGATGCAGAAACAAAAATTACCTTCTTTCAGGAAACCGCTCGCAACACGCTGTCTCAAGTTGGTCGGGCTGACGAAGTCATCGAAAACCTCTTGGCTTCCGACAAAAGTCTCCCAGATCATGTCTACGAAAGTCTGTTTGAGGTTTCGACGATTCTTTCGAACGTTAGGAGGGGCTTGAGATAATCAACTGGCAGATTCGCTGGAAGATTAATGTTGTCTAGTTTTGCTATCTAGTTCACTCTATGAGACTTGCAATTGAGGCTGTTTTTTTTTTTTTTTTTGAGAGCCTGCTAGATGGAAGCAAAGAAGTTTCTCATGCCAAAGCTCTTTCTATGCATGTACTCGCTGCTTCTCTCTCTTTCGTGTTTGATCCTCCAAAACAGGCTTCCGTCATAACATGCTCTCAGGTCATCCTTTTTCACGACCCCATCCTCTTGGAGAAGCACATATGTTGTCCACCACTCCATAAAGGCAAAGGTCCAACCAGCCGGATCGGCCGCACAGCGATCTTTTGCCCATAATCTCCATAGATCATCAGCATCCAACCCTCCCTTACCTGAGGTATCGAACCGCTGAAACATTTGCTCGAATCTCTCAGGGCTGAAGTTGCCATCAAAGTCGAAGATGCCTGTATCAGAGCCATGCTTGGCCTTGTGGATGTCATTAACATAGATGCGGAACATGGGGTCAGGCAGCCAACTATGGCCTAGTCGTGTTGGATACGAAAAGAATATGGGAATGAGAAGAGAGCCTATCGAAAAGAAAAGGCCGAAACCGAGTTCGCGGAAGCCATTGTAGACGTCCCATGGGTTGATGATGCCGTCATTGTCGCGGTCCCAGAATTGAACGTGATTTTGGAGAGGGCTGAGGTTTTCGTCTTTGGATTTCACGGCCGATTCTAATTGTTTTTTATTATGATCTGAGAATACTTCGGCGTAAGTACTTTCGGTATAATCATTGTTGAGTTTGTTAGGCGTAGACTGTGACATGTCGTTGTGGTGCTCAGCCTCAGCCATGTTGATATTGGCACTTTATTTCTAATCGAAAAAACGCAGACACCAATTCCAATAGAGGGAGTGTTGTTAATAGATAATTTCCAAGTTGGATGAACTAGTGATGTAAAGGAAATTTATTGCTGTCCCATTGTTATTTATTATGCTGTGGCTAACTAACCTTGAGACACCGTTTACGAGCAATTGACGTAATCGTAACAGACACATCTCGAGGCTTCCAACATGTGATTCTACCCAATTCTGATAGGATATCAATGATGCGCTGATAATAATAGAAATGTATAGAGATATTACTACGGGCTGATCTGACTCCAACAACAGTCGTTGCATTCAGCAAACCCATTTAATTGTCCATCATGAGCATCATCTCCCGTGGGAAACTTCCTTTCCACGGCAACCTCTTCCACTCCAAAGATTCATCCTCATACTGTGGCTTCAATAAGCAAAACTCTCCCAAGACTCGGTTACCTTGATCCAAGTTTATAGTACCGAGATAGAAGCACGTTGAATCGGTAACAGACACAACCTCTTTCGCATAATCGAAGCGAAACTTGCCCACGCATGCCTGGCTTCCATCTTTGTATCGAAATAACAAGCCAGATATTGAACTGACCCCTTTCTGATGTTGTTCTCTGCAGATCTGAACCTCTCTAACAGCATCGAGCGAGACTTCTGAGGTCTCAGCTGGATCTGTTTCGGATTCCGGTGCTAGTCCTGCTGGTAAGGGCTCCTTGTCACTTCCATCTACAGTCGGTGATGCGAATAAAGAAATGCCACCAAGACGAGGGCTGAAGTAGACTCGCACTGGAGTTTCAGTTGATTCTTTGGCTATGCATTTCCACTCGCTATGCGGTGAGCTGCTTCTTCCCATGCTAAGTGTTCGCGACTGATTAGTGACCAGCTAATTCGAGTCAGCTTCAAGCTTCAAGTGGGTTACAGTGTGTCTAGTCTTACCACTACCGCAGCCTCGTTGGTAGTACCTGATGTCTTTGGTCGTCTTTCATCTTCGGATGTGTCCTTTTCGCCTGCTTCCTTCTTTGTGCGCAACCAGACTTGTTCAACACGTTCACCGGGATTCAACGGATGGTAAGTCCAGTGAGGGGCTGAACTCGCGGTTGAATCATTTGACTTTTCCTTGGCCAATTTGTTCTTCGCCAGTTCGTCCAGCTCACGATAAAAGTTCAAAGTCTCTTCGGCTTTGTGTGTATGAAGATCGACCATCTGGTCCTTATACCAACAAGCAGAATATCCCGTGACCTCGGGCTCGTTGAACTCCAAAACCACCATGCGAGCTTCGATAGTCATACCCAGACTTGAGGATGAGTCTTTTGTGACGTGGTACGCAATGTCTCGCAATGCATCTGGGGCCATGGGATATGGCCAACAAATGGTGGGGTTCAATGGAGCGGCTGCGAAAGTGCGCAATTTGAGGCCCTGCCTTGACGTTAGAGCTGAAACTCATGATCAAAGGTACAAAGCTTACATCGTCAGAGAATGAGAGGACTTTGCTGGTGATGGGGAGTGTACGCCACCAGCCCGAGCTACCTTGTTCCATCGCGACAGCTCCATGATCATTAACGATCTTCCGAATGCCGAGATGATCTTCTGAGATGAAAAGAAAGCTCTCTTCTTGACCCTGAAACTCTCTCCAAAGCAATCGGCTTCCCGGCTGCGGCGTGTTGGACAAGGAAGCTATATACTCAATTCCGTCCAGGTCGACATGAGTCGCCCATACATCTTTCAATGGCCCAATCGTACATTGGCTCGGCTGAGAGACACGAGAAAGTGAAGCTATCGCATAGTGAAGGATTAAATGTTTGTTCACCATCAACAGTATCTCTGGTGGTAGATCCGCCAACTTCTGGCTCATGATGCGGTGTAAGTGATTCAAAATCCACTCCCGTCGCCGCTCATCTTGTTGGACTGAGGGCTCGTAAGAATATCGAGCAACTTGCACAAATGCTCTCTTATCAAGACCGAACGATGAAGCTATCTCGGAGCATTCAACGTGATACCCGATTGTCGCACATGATTCGTGGTCACTAGTGCAGCGCCTGAATGTTGCGTGCAACTTGTTATCGTTGAAGGAATCGCACGATTCAAAAGCAACAGTTTCAGTGCCGCCAGATGCTCCTTTTAATACATATGATTAGTATCGTTTCTTGACGTTGAAAGAACCTGGCCACAACTTACTCGCTGTGATGAGGTCGCCGGGCTTAATCGTAAAGCTACACCATCCACATCGACGACTGACACAGTAAGACGGATAAGGTATCATAGGAGGAAGAGGATTCACATAATTCAGTGCATGCCACTCCCACCCTTCGGCGAATTCCATCCATTCCAAATCCATTATTCGATCAATTCGGCGAATTTCTTCAGAGCTGAGTCCTCCGGTGTAGTCCATGAAAGAAGCACGAGTGGCTTGAGGCTGAAGGGAGCTAACTGGGTATAAATAAGCCAACCAACCTGAGCTGAACTGCAGCAATTGAATTGGATAGATAGACTATTTGATGTTATCACGTGGCTTCGGTTATCCAACGTAAGAATTAAGACACAATGAGAAACAAAGGAAATTCTTTTTGTTATATAGCCTGATACCTACCACTGCCAAGATGAATGTATACATGCGCGATACGTGTAAGCTTACGCCCCCATTCATAGAATGCGTGCGTTGAGACAGACTACTGGGCAGTCCATAGATATGTACTATTATCTTACACTTGATACTACACTCCCCTAGTCATTGTCTCTTGTTGGTTCAAATAGCCGGTTGTGATACCATATGTTCGCTGCTTGCTTGCCCTACCTATCTTCTTGAGTCTCACAATCTTGGCTAATATGCGGTTGACGTGGCCAAGACTGGTTATAACCGGACCTTCATCCGTGGTAACACTCATTTGGAAGAACCCCGCGGATAATTTCATTGGGTCAGGGATGGACTTATCATTGAGGAAACCCGCATCTAATTGTGCTTATGCATGGACAGATAGACAACATTCAGAAGCTTTACAGTCAGACCACGCAGCACTGGATAGTGAGTGAGTGCTAGTTACTCTCTATATCTGGGTAGATGCATAACCACGGACTTATCACACATGCGTTAACAAACGGTATCCGAGTGACGTGACTTGCATACATGTATGTATGGATGCTGCTGTTATTGTTGGTTCATATATCCTCGTGGAACTATCAGACCATGCTCAACCATACCGATAGCTCTAATATAATAAAAATTTCAGTGTTAGGTAGATACTTGAGGTTTGCATACTTACTCTACCTATCATTCAAGATGACAGATAGATAGATACTAGCTAGATAGATAATAAACATTAAAGACCAAGAGGTCAAAAATGCAAAAGAGAAACTCCGGTACAGGGAATCGAACCCTGGGCTCCGCGGAACTGATCCCTCAGCTGTAGCTTGAGAGCGCGAAATGTTAGCCACTACACCATACCGGACGGTCCCGTTATACGGATGCTGATTTGTTGAAGCTCTGGCCTGGAAGTGTGATTCATAACATACCGACCTTTGCCCAAGATCAGAGTGGGTATTTGTGTGGAAAATTCTCGGTAGGGATCAAATCCCAACATTGATTATTTCCATAAATAAACATAGTCTACTAGATCCTGATCCCATCATTATTCTCGACTCAAAAATCCATCAAGATATGTGACTGATTGGAACCAGCATGATATCTAAGATAGGTTAGGCCAAGCAATCAATCAATGCGTCAGCACTTTCTGTCATCCATCTGAACATGAGTCGACGTGGATTAATCTCCCGTGTTGCCAGGAGGTCGACGGGCTTGTTGCCGATGCCACGTTTAAAGGCGAAGGTCCACGTATAAGTGAGACTCTCCTCGAGCAACAGCCAATCTGCTCCTGACATGAATGAGCATCAGGATATGCCCAAGACAGACCTCTCGTGCAGAAAGCCGAAACCTTTTTGCAATCAAGACAATTTCTTTTGCATCAGATCAGCCAGCTCGTCGAGTAGCTCCACGGTCTCGGCTGGGCTTGCGATCCAGGCCGTTGTTCCGACACTTCTCGCCTTGAAGTCATTTGATCCAGCACTCAAGAATTGATCGCCTACGTGCAGTGTATTCTCTCCGCGAATGGCGCCACCATTCTCCTTGCTACCAAACCACTGCTGGCAGACAGTCACACCCCAGCTCTTGTCACCAATATCGACAAACACATCATTACCTCCGTTGAAAGCACAGAATGGCACGCGGCGTGATTGGCTCGCCACTGAAGGTGGAATTGGAGGAGAGTTTGGTCGGTGCTTGGTCGGGCGCTCCTCGCTGGATCCGAGACTACTGAGCTCCAGGATGCGCTGAACAACGAGAACAGTCTCCTCAAGGCTCTCACGGGCGATGCGAGTACCTGGCGTCTTGGGGATAATACCAACAGCACGGTCCTTGCGCATGATCATGGCAGGCAGGTTCAAGTTGTTGACACAGTCACGAAGGGCACCTTCGGCAACATCCAGCAATCTTGTAATGTCAGCATCCGACCATGACGCCATCTCGGGTGTCAGCCACTGAGTGCGCGGGACAGGAGCGAGCTTGTAGGGCGAAGAAGGTGAGTACTCAAACAGGTAGTTTGCTTCACCTCCCATGATGACGATGTTTTGCTTCTGAATAGGATCTAGATCAGTTGACTCCGTAATTGCGTCAAGCAATCCATGAAGGCGCTCATAGTAGCGGTCGGCAGATGTGTAACCAGCAGCCGTGACGATACCAATCTTGATGTTCTTTCGCAGGAGGTCTGACGGACGTTAGTTTGCCGTTTCGACTTTTTGTGCACCAGCTTACCGAGAAGACGGGGGATCACAGGACTCGATGGCTCAAGATTGAAACCATCGTCATACAAGGTCACATCACCATCAAACGTGGCCAACTGGAGTGATCCATTTGTCACAGCCATGGACTGGGCTGAGTTGAGGATCTGCCTGACATCGTTGAAGGATGGAGCAACAAATCTTCGTGATGAGATATACCGTTTTCTGTCTTGATACTTGAAAGCTGCCTCCAGGGGCAGACGGGTGAAGAAAGGGCCCGCAGTGGGAATCAGCATCCGCAACTTGGATGGGAGCATTGTATCATCTTGCTGACGACTAACTGTTGGGAATCAGATATGTTTGCCGTGAATATGAGTTCGAAAGCTTACTGTGATCGTCAATCATGAGCTCCACGTCACGCATAATCTCAGCGTAACGGCGGTGAGCCTCTTCGGCCATCTGAGTAACACTAGGTCCATCTCCAAAAACGCCAGTGGGCTGAGAATAGAGAACGAAAGGGACAGCTAGAAGACCTTTGACCCATTCTGCGATTCGAGTTAGCTGGCTGAGTCTGATGCGAGGCGTGAGGACAGTGAGACATGTGATGCGGGGATGAGATGGAAAAATAGTGAATTAGAGAGTCTGTGTAGTGTGTGATGGTATTCGTGATATCTGCGACAAGCAGAGTCCAACATACCAATAAATTGGTCTCTTCGGTGTGTCTTGAGAGCATCTGTTTGCTATTGTGAGCTTGTGTAACCATGAGTGTTTGGATGACAAGAAGGGAGGCTTGAGGTGGGGTTATTGACGGTTTAACTTACACTCGACACGGTAGCGGGTTGTCATTGTTGCAGTTGGTACAAGGTTTCAGTTGATGTTGAAGGAGTTAAGAGATACTTTGTAGGATAATGAATTTGTAAGAGGGAAGAAAAGGAGGAGAAATTGTTTGCTGTTTGTTGTTTTTCTTTGATAAGATGAGGGGAGGCCAGAGACGGTGTGACCTGCACTTGCCTGACCTAGGTAACTAGGAGGAGGTAATCTAGACCTCGTCGTACCTGCCCTACCTCCAAATCCGGGTGACGTACGGGAGCCGCCGCAGCGTTGAGCGGGGAACGCCGACCGCTAAGATAGCCCAAAGCTGTAGAGGTTGATCGATTTGATTGGCTCGGGATATTCATCGTACCCCTGTCAATCGCTCCTGCATTACGGCATTCACATTGATGAGGTCTCCCACTGCAACTGGGATACCCTAGACTATGCAGAAAACGATGAGTCTATAGCTACGAAAGATTGTTCTTTATTGAGCTTGTTTTTAAAGACTGGCTAAGAGTTGGTGCGTATAGCAACCCAAGTAATACATCGAGTACAAACAGGGACTTTCACAGCCAAAAGTTAACATCAGTAGAGCATTGACTCACAACCAACAAAGTATGGCACAATCTATGCGGCTGACAGAAGCCATACCAATGCCAAAAGGATCTACAGATGCACATAAAGGATAGATATCTGGCCATGTTTCGTTCCTATTCTCGTCCCGTTTCATCAAGTTGACAATGGCGATGATATCGTGAACTCGACGACGGCAGCAGGCGAAGCACAGTATACGACCGACTCAACAAGACCCGAATACTACAAATAGAACATCATCGAGTATCGTCGATAAGATCTTGTGAAGAAATGAGGGCAAAGCTTGGGAGTTCTCTCCCACCAGGAGACAAGCATGTAATAACTCTCGAACACATCGCTAAATCTCACTATACTGACAGGCTTTAAACCGGGCATCAGTGTCTATATACCGACATAGGAAGACACTGTGGCTTGGGCTAAAAGAGACCCCGAACTCATAGCCCAGCTAAAGACCGGATACCCACGATTCTTCGTCCCTCCTGTCGTCAACGAGCTCGTAGAATGATTACTCACATGGACTTCTGACTTACCTCCAAGATTTCTTACAACCGGATTTTGAGACGAGCTGAGGCAGTCGTTGAAAAAGCGCGGACGATCGGCAATGCTAATCATAGCGTCTTGCGATGCGAAAGATCCGAAAAGTCAGGGAACGGAAGTGACTTGAACGAAATTTATGTGGTCGTTTACCCTCAACAAGGAGAAAAAGAGGCCAAAGCATTCTGGCAACATACACGCTATGGTATCTCGAGTTGAAGAGCGACGTATTGGCTAGAGAATGCCCCTTTTTTGAATCGGGACCGGGAATTACCTGATGCCATTCTTCCAATCCAGGAGGCCAAAGAGGCCAGGATTGCCATGCAACAACGCATTGCCGACTCGCTTAGTACCAAAGACAACAAGTTGAAGAAAAGCGATGTGTTATTATATCCCACCGGCATGTCGGCTATTAGCCATATCCATGATATTATCAGCCTTTACACTACACCGACAAAGAGCACCATTGCGATCTTCGGGCACGTCAAAGGCAAACCTGATAATTGACCAGACTAGCGACGAATCCAAATTTTTATATGTTGATACTTTCAAAGTCCTAAGCAAGATCCACGGGTACGAGTGTAAACTCTATGGCGCTACATAATCCGACTTGGAAACTCTTGAAGAAGATTTGGCCTCAGGTCTGCAGCTATGGGCACTCTTTACAGAGTTCCTTGGCAACCCACTCCTTGGCTCTGTCCGACCTAGAGCGAATAGAAAGGATGTCTGACGAATACGACTTCTTGTTCGTGGTTGATGACACAGTCGGTGCGTCAGTAAATGTCGACGTTATCTCACATTGCGATGTTTTATGCACAAGCTTGACAAAGATGTTTAGCGGGAGCTGCAACGTCATGGGAGGAAGCGTGGTTTTGAAACCAAACGGCGGAGGCCATTGGGATATAAAGAGACGATTAAAGGATCGTTATATCGACACCAACCTTCCGTTGGATACGATTGTTATGGAGAAAAACAGCGCAGATTTCGAAGAGCGAGTTATCAAAGCCAGTCAAAATGCACAACACATCGCAGATATACTTCGCACGCACAATTCGGTTGGGCAAATCTATTATCCCAAGGGAAGCCCGACACAACAACTTTACGAGAAATACAAACGTCCAGGAAAGGGGTATGGATATTTGTTGTCCATTCGTTTCAACACCCCGCAGCTGCCATAGCGTTCCACGACGCTCTCGATGTGGCGAAAGGGCCTGGTCTAGGGAACAACTTCACTCTAGGCTGTGCTTATACCCTCTTTACGCATTACTATGAGCTTGAGTGGGCTGAAAGGCATGGTGTTATTGAGCATTTTGGTACGAATCAGTGTGGGTATCAAGAATGAGAGATTCTTGGACGAGGTTATCAAGGCTACTCTGGATGCAGCTGAACAAGCGAGTAAGAAATAAACAGGATGTTGTGACACCACTAGAAGAGACGTTTTGTCAAAATTGAAAATTCGGCTTTGCCCAGCCTTAACTACTCACAAACGGAAACTCATGCATTGAAACAGATCTACTTGTGAGCCTGCTGGTTAGGGCGCAACCGTCTTGCCACAACTGATAATACCAAGATTGAACTACAGTTTTGCAGGCCGTAGTATGTCAGTAGGGCTTTGAGAAAACGACTATAACTCGCTTAATACCCTGCCGAGATTCCTAGCGTTAAGTACGAATGATGACAACTTCAAACCAATCTTTGAGAGACTATACGCGGATCCCATGAAGTATCGGAGGCATCGTTCGTCATGGATATAGACAGACCAATTCCTACCAAAGCTTCACCGTCCGAAGAACAGGCTGACCTTCCTTAGCCTCAGTCACTGACTTCACCACCGATATCTCCTCCTGTGTAGCCCTCACCCTCTCCTATGTGCGACTCATCGTGATGACCCCAATGACAAACACAAACTCCTCGCCAGCAGCTCCCTCGACATGAGTACAAGACTCGAACTCTCCATCTACGTCTTTCCCTGACGTGCCAACTGCACCGGCGGCGTGACAGGCTATAATTCTGTCGCCCACAACCTGGAAATTCATCTTCTATTTCACCACGACCATCTTATCTAACAGGGTATTGAAGTGTGTGTCAAAGAGGCGTGTATTGCTGTGAACCGATCAAAGAGAAAAGTAGCACTCTTTCTGAGGAGATGAGGGTGAAACCTTGTTCTTAACTGGCTACCGGGAATGAAAGACTGGCTCAAGCCTTTGGAGAAATTCTGCGAACCTGTCTGCTTCACCAATAGTACGAGGCCAGCCGAGTCTCTCTTCTGCTATCTCCAGCAAAATAAATACAGGCGACTCTCTTCTGTTGCATTCAACATTACGAAACGAACCATCTGTCCCTTTTCTATCATTTCTAATTGTGGTTACAGGCAACGTATCTGCGTTCTATCACTGGGGGAGAATCATACTCACCTCCTTCAGCGTCCGAGGACAGATGTCTATATGATCATGTGGCAGAGTGAGGATAGACGATGACTTCGAACCAAAGATGGAACTATCAGTTGTATTTACTTGTTTGTTTGTTTACCTTTTAACTGTGACTGCTCAGCTCAAGAGATCACCTCTCCTTTTTGTCTCGTGACTATCATGTTGGTCCTATCTCAGCTTACACTCTCGAATCAAATCAACCTCTTGCTCGCTTCATCCGCAGTCTCGTCGTCGTCGGCTCATTTTCTCATTTCTCCTCAGCACAAATTTCCCACCAAAAAGACATCCTCGTAAACTGCTTCGTAATCCAGCTCCCCTAGACCAATCATACCCACGGCACTCTTTGGAAGGGGGTCCTCCAGTAGGTGGGCTCGTCATTGTTTGCACGTTCTAATTCTCTTTCTTTTGGTATGGGCTCAACACATTTCTTGGTCTCCGGGGAATCTTTACACCTGCCCTGACATGAACGAGGAAAGGGATATAACAAAATGGGGATAGAAACAACTCCAATAACTCAGATCACTCGTGATACGTGTACGACATCCTTGGACAGCCATCCTTTAGCTGGCACCGCCGTTAGGGGCGCTGAGGTTGGCCGCCATCGCAGCAGCCTGTTGTTGAGCGAGGAGCTGAGCTTGCTGGGCTTGCTGCACCTGCTGTGCCGCAATCTCATCGGCCTTGACCATTACCGATTGAATCACATTCTGATCGTCAGCTGTGAGGTGTCCAGCCAGGCTGCTGTAGAATTGGGGTTGTTCTTGTTGCATTTCTATCAAAGTCAGCAATGTCCAATGACGTGTACAGGATTGACTCACTCATTAAAGTGCCGCGGAATAGTTGATAAGGCTCAATCTTGTCAAGTGGCGACTCGAGCAGAACAGAGTCCTCACCAAGGTCGTCCTCCTCAACGTCATCAATCGCTCGGCTAAACTTCTGGGCCTTGGTTTCGTTAGCATTGTATCATAGTCATTGCGTAGGATTATACATACCTCCTCGTTCAAGAAGTTGAGATAAGCAGTGCTCTCGTCCTTGGACTCGTTTGTCTCGCCCGTCTCCTCTTCCTCCTCAGCGTTCCAGTTGGCCTCGTCATCATCCCACTCATCTTCCTCGCCGTAGTCATAGGTGGACTCGAGGTGGAAATCGTCACGGAGAGCCTCATCGCGGTCTATCATCTATTAGCTGAGACTCGGTGGCACTAATAGTTTGTAAAACTTACTCTTCTGAGCGGCAGGGAGGGAGCGGAATAGTTCAGTAATGCCTTGAAGTAATCTTGGCCAGCCAACGGAGACACTGGATGGCACGTGCTCAGGGTTCAGGCTAAGAAGAGCTGAGATGGCAACGATACAAAGCTTCTTGTCGTGAACACGAGTGAAAGAAGTCATGCTGCCGAACCAGAGACTGAAGAAACGGTTTGTCCAGCCCTTGTTCTCAAGAACCTGAAGGGTGAGAAGTGGGTTGTAGTGAATCGAGTTGATGACCATCTCCATGAGATGGATGCGGTAACTCTTCACCTTGACATCTTGGTTGGCAAGGATGCTCATGGCAATGTTGATGAAGCCCTCGACACAGCTATCAATCTGGCCCTTCAAGCTAAGCATCATGGCCTCAGCCAGTTTGCAAGCACATATCCTCTCGACACCTCCCTGAATACTGTCGGTGAACATATCAGCGACCATGGAGTAGAGGGCCTGAGTGTACTCGGGCTTCTGAGCGAGCTGGGGAGCACCAAATTGGACAAAGTTGTCCAGAGCAGGCAGCATATCCTCGAGGTAGTATTCAGCACCGGCCTTGAAAGTAGTGTGAATCAACTCAAAGGCCTGCCACATAGTGGGAGAGATGGACTTGGCAGCGAAAGTGCAGCTATCGATGATTTCGAAGACTTCGTTGTAGAGGTCATAAAGCTTGTTCTCCAGGGTAACCTTGATGACGGGCATAAGGACAGCCTCAATGTGGAGCAGGACGTCAGGAGTGCTCTCGAGTGTGAGAATCAGAGTTCCGATGGTCTGCAGGACACCCAGAGCAGTAATGCTCTTGTCGTCATACTCGTTGTAGAGCTCACCGTCATCGCCAACCTTGCTCTCCTTCTCGAGAAGCTCGCGCACAATTCTCATGTAAGTGTCTCGGAGCTGCTCGCTCAGTGCGACAGCAAAAGGAGTAAGCTCAGTGGCGAAGACTTCGACAAAGTCCTCCATGACGTTGGCGAGCGCATCGATATCAGCCTCATTGGCAAGCTTGAGCAACTGCTGCATAATCGTGGGAATGTTTTGCTGCATGCTTGTTCGAATGACATCGTGGCGGATAAGAGGCTGGAGAGCGAGAGCGGCTGTGACACGAACTGGGAGAGCAGGGTCGGCCATACAATCCAAGATGTGTCGGTAGATAGTAAGGAGGTTGTTCTGATCCTGAAAGTTGAGCTGCTCGAACTTCTCGATGGTGTCGCAAGCACGAGCGCGGAGGTAGCCCTGTGGGCTGGTGAAGTCGGGGAAGACATAACGGACGAGGAAGTATTCGACCTGGTCAGCAATGGGGCTCTTCTTGCCCAGAATAACAGGTGCCAGGGTAGCGATCATGCGCAGAGCACCCTCCTTGGCAATGTGGTTCTTCTGATCATCCGCAGCCTGCTCGTACTCGGTGACAACGGCATTGACGAACTTGAGAATCTCAAAGGTCTCCTTGCGACGGTTTTTAGTAAGGTTGACCAGGAAGTTAGTAGCGGCGACATCAGGAGCAGACGCTTCCTCGAAGTAGTTAAGCTTTCGGTGAAGGTACTCGTCGGGCTCATCTTCGAACTGCTCGACATCCTCCTCGGTAAGGCAAAGAACAGGGAAGACGAAGTGAGTAACAAGGTTGGTAAGGTGAGGCTTGAGGTGTGTCCACATCTCCTTAGGTCGTACCGACTCGTCGAGGAAGACTAGAGTATAGGAAAGGCAGGGTCGGCTGAGCCAAGAGGTTTTGGCAACCCATTTCTCGATCTCTTGGAGGTAGTGCTTGAGGATCTCGGGGGCAATGTTCGCAGTGAAGTCCTTGGCGAAAGCAAGTGCGTCTTCGCCCTTACCAGGACTAGCAGGGTTGCCATGTCTGCAGATTACGTGTTAGCTAAAGTCACCGACGTTCAAACACATGCAAGCAGTCCTACCGGATGAAGAGGCGGTTCAGGTTGAAGAAAGCCCACTTCTTAGCCTTCCACCAGTGATGCTTCTCACGATCGTGTTGATCACCCTGCATAGCATTGGCGGGGCAAGCCTTGGAAACCGTGTGTAGGAAAACAGTGCACCAAGCGATGTTGGTGTCACGCTGTCGTAGCGAAGGCGAGAGTTCCAACTGCGAACAAGGTCAATACGTGGCTCATGAGCAAATATATCATATCCAGGGGAGTGCGCACCCATGTCGCATGCTTGTAGGCCTTGAGGGCCAAGTGAAGCATCTCACCAGCCTCATCGCTCTCCTGGTTCACCAACTCGTTACAGATGGCGAGAAGACGGGGGAATGTTGCCTCCACAATCTTGTCAAAGTGTTGTCGATCATCGCTGTCGGTGGATTTATAACGGAACGCACGGCAGATGGCGAGCAGACACTGCAGACCAGCAAGAACGGAACCGGGGTTATTCGTGTTTAGAAGCTCGACGGTGAAGTCCATGAACTTTGGCCAGCGGGCGGGAAAGTCATATTGGAGGATTCGCTGGAGGACGGGAATGAGCTGCTGGCGGACGAGGGTTTCGGACGTAGCGAGAATTGGCAGAAGACGGTCTCGTACACGAGCCTTCTCTTCTTCAGGGATTATAGCGGTGGGGGGGTCGGGAGAGTACCCCTCATTATTGTACCATGAGCGATTGACACGGTTCTTGACATAAATCACGGCTGGAGTGGAAGTTGGTCAGAAGTGAACTGATGAGGGAGCGCACAAACAAAACAGGTTGGATAGAGGGCACGAGAGTTGGTAGACATACTCGAAAGGCGGACACTAGCCTCCTGTTCGGCTTGTAAGATATCGAGCAGACATTCGAGAAATCCGGGCTGTTCTTCAATCTAGAAAGGTAGACAGGAACAAATTAGCATCTTAGTTCTTTGTGGAATTGGATTGGAGGCTGGCGCAAGGGACACAGCTGCACAAAGAGGCGTCGGAGAAGGAAAGCCAAAGTAGGTGGAAGAGAAGCCAGCCAGCCATCGCATCAAAGAGCAGAGGTGATGGCATGGCAGGCGGATTCTCTACCAATACGCAAGCACAAAGGAGTTCCCTCGACCACCTCGACCACCTCGACCAAAGACACAAACACAAACGCAGGACGCACCTGTTTCAACTGAAGCTCAGCACGCCTTCGACTGTCTGCATCAGGGTCCAAGCTAGTGGCGAGCAAGGACCTCACAGCGGCGGGATCCATGATGAAGGGTGGATATGGAGAGAAGTCGACGTCGAGGCCGAAGGGGATGGGAGTGTGAGGTTGGAAGAAAGGCGGACGAAAGAGGCGGAATCAGGATCTGTCAGGTCTGGATAAGGATGGCGAGCGACAGATGGCGGGGCATCTGGAGACAACCCAAAAAGCACCCAAAGAAAAAGCACAAGCAAGCAAGTCCGTCCAGGCCAGGCCAGCTAACTTTAGTCCACAGTCCAACGGTTAGATAGGAGCCACGGTGTGAAGCAGAAGCAGTCTCAAATTGAGCGAGGTGCTGTGCTGAATTAAGTCGACGCCTTGGGAACGCGACAGTGACTTTTGTTGGTCAAGATTTTTTTTTCTTGGTGCTTTTTCCTTGAAAAAGAGCTGAAATATTAGGTCCCGATGGAACGATGCCAGAGGCCCAAAAAGTTGTACCTAGTCGGCAGAAAGTACCACCAGGGCCGTCTGTGCTGTGTCTGTGTGCGAGTGTTCAGGGGCTCGAAAAGATGGGAAATGGGGGTTCTGATTGGGGCCGGGTAGGGCTCCAGGCCAAGTACAGTACAGTACGGTACGTACGCGGTGCGGGTTTGGGTTGTGTGTGGGACACAATTCGGTCACTAGGTCAGCGGCGGAAGCTTTCATCAAAGCTGGAGACGGCGTTGGGACGGAGTCGAATGAAGTCAACGAACTAGATGGAGGAGGGGAAAAAAACACACGCGCACACTTTCTGGTTGCAGGTGGGTCAGTCTCTTATTTTTTTCTTCTTTTTCTTTTCTTCGGTAGGTATGACGAGCATTGATTGACATCGTAACGTTCTCGCTCCAACGTTTATCTGATGAAGGCACCAAAGGACCAAGATTGATTACAAGACCATGATCAACGTGGTGGTCTAGATAGAAGCCCAATCAATTCCTGGAGGGCTCTCATTCACTCACTGCCCAGCAAGAGCCATTGATTGATGTAAGGGAGACAGACACGACACATTCACTGCTTTCAGAGTCATAAACCCTTGAAAATGAAGAGAAAGTCAGTCACCATGACAGGCAGCTGAGTGCATGCATGCAACCCAACCCAACATGACATAACATCCAAGGCAATACCAATTGTGGCAGCTCAATGCAAGGGTTCTCACGTTCAACACACTGCAACCAAACCAAACCAAACCAAACAAGCCTCCGAGTCAAAGCAATCCAATTACTCCAGGGCAGTCCAGGTAACCAATGATTGTGGTACCTCCCGACGCACCAAACCTCGGCGATTGGGTCAAGTACCGTAAGCACCAAACCTCGCAGGGCAGCACGAGTATACCACGAGAAATGCACGAGGTCACCCATGGCAAAATGGACGATCACTCTTGGGTAGGGTCGGGTCAGGCATGTCTGATTTCAAGGCCAACAGGTGCTTTTCCCGGAAGATAATAAAGTACCTACCTAAGTACCTAGTCTAAGTAAGGTACCTAGTATATCTTGAGGTAAAATTACTAGCACTTGGTGGCATGTCACTGATATTACCGGCGGGCGGTCTAATTGAAGCATTCACTGATCTCATGCTCTGTCTGTATTCTGACAAATCCCACGATACAAGGACGGTCATAACAACAGGGAGAAAAAACCCCGAAACAACAGAACAAAACAACCAAAATAGGCAAATCAAATTAAAGAAAAAAACCAGTCAAATTGCAGGGTCCAACACCATAATCACTAGTGCCCCGCCATTTCTCTCACCGCTTTTGGCTTAGGTAGATGCAGAAACTCCAAATCTGTCGGTTCTTCAGCGGGCCCTTGAGACGTCACGATCGTCATTTCTTCAATTCAAGGGCAGACAGAAACTTCTCTACATAGAAGCATAACATGATTCAAAGCTGCAGGATTTGCTCTATATTCTGACATTCAGTTGTGGCAACTCTTCACCGTTGCATGAATTAATGGCGGCTCAATAGTTCCAAGAAGAGGCTATTGTGAGACATTGGACTGGGCTGCATTGGCATTAACCTCATTCATGCGGTTGGAAAGTGTCACCTGAGCACAGATGTAGGAGCTTTGCAAATAATTATGGCTCCTTTCAATTGTTCTGTCTGTCAATGTCATATCCCATATGTCTTTACAGCACCATCTTCATGCTCGATGCCATAATGCATGCACAAGCAGTTCCCCAGGGTGAGCTAGGCACTCAACTCGAGCCACACTGTGGCATCTCGAGGCTCGAGCTGGCTCTCCCCTCATAAACCAGAAGACATTGAAGCGGTGACCACCACCACTCCAGAGTCCCCTCCCACGACACCTCCAAGAACCTATGGCCCGTGATATCGGGATGACTCTCTGGGTTGAGGTCCTCTGGAGGCTCGTCAAACCTGGTGAAGCGCGCGTCGAGGAGGCTTGGGTGTTCAGGTACAACCCCAGTGGGATCGTACCCGAACTCGAGGTACATGACCTCTCGACCCTGACCTCCGAGAAGCATAGGTTGCTGCAGCCCGCTAAGGCGCACTTCCCCCAGTGCTTCTCGGCGACCTCCTGCGAAGCGGAACAACATGCCAGAGATAATCTCTGGCTTGTGCTCTAATCGACAGAAAGTAACCTCAACAACGCCTGCCAGGTCGACAGAGCCACCAAAGAAGTCCTCGACGCAGTACCTGAAGCTAGGGATCGGAGGCATCGTAGCCAATGGGTCAAACTGACTTAAAGGCCCCGAGGGGGAAGGACCACGAAAAGCAAGGGCACCAACGCCTACAGGGGCATCACTCCCGTAGTACATTGTTTTTTCTGACCCTTGGGGATGATCGGCGAGCACCCAGCTGGTTTCGTGAAGTCGAGTAGCGTGAGCATGGTAGGTTTCTCTACCTTTACTTGTACGGACCTGTTCCAGTTTGTTAGCTCTACTGTGGGTATTGGATATGGTTGAGAAGAGCTTACCCCAAGACCGCCGACAACGTTCTGGGCTATGCCTACCCAGACCTCCGACACCTTCTCCCCGTCCTCAAATGGAGTAAAAAGGCTGGCCGCGTTTGGATCACGACTTTCTGGGCCGCCGTGACCTTCTTCGAGGACATGGACATGTGCTCTGACCATAACTGTGGCCCAGAAAGTCGTAATTCCAACCATGCCTGGCTGGTTCATTTTCAGCGAAACCATTCGACCAGGTCTGCCTGCAGGCTGGAACCATCGTAGTTCTCTAGGATGAATGGGAACCGGGAAAGCAGTCCTATGATCACTTTGTTTTTGGAGTTGGGCTTCCATGCATGTCACGCACCATTCTGGAGCGGACAGCTTGCGGATCTTTATACCCTATCGAAAATATTAGTCAATGACCCTGATATCCTTGGTATGAAAGCTTACGTCG
Source organism: Fusarium sp. NRRL 25184 (assembly GCA_013755755.1). Classification (NCBI taxonomy): domain Eukaryota; kingdom Fungi; phylum Ascomycota; class Sordariomycetes; order Hypocreales; family Nectriaceae; genus Fusarium; species Fusarium sp. NRRL 25184. The sequence goes on along the minus strand of JABSSZ010000054.1, from coordinate 65,539 downwards.
TGATGCGCCAGTAGCATACAATCTCCACATGGGATATCTATGGTAATCCACCAGATGTCAGGAACTTCACCAACTTCGAGCCATGTAGTCGAGTTGGTGACTACTAGCTGAACGACTCCAAGATGGTTAGCAGCCATGTAAACAACGTTGGCCATTTGTCCTTCAAGCGGCTGAAATACTTGAATTGCATTGCCTGGGATCTCATTTTTGTTGTTTGCTAGTGCTGTGATGTACTTTGTTCCTTGAAAATCCGCAATCTGGGCAAAAATGGGCTCGGTGAGTAGAAAGGTGAATTCTCGTGGACTGGTGAGCCGGGCTGCAGTTGTCATGGTCAAATACTCAAGAAGTAAACTCTTGACAATGGACTGTAGAGCTACAGATGTTCTGCTAAGTTGGAGTTGTATAGTTGATGACGATCGAGCAAAGTGAATTGATAGAGCTTCGGTAAGATTTGAGCTTGCCCATTGGAGTACCTTCTTTTCTTCTATGCATGCCTGCTGGGGGTAAAATTCGAGACGGTTCGCATGGAATAAGTCACAAACTGCGGCTCCTGATAAAACTCTATGACAGCCTGGATGGTAATCTATGATGAGGTCAGTACTCGACTTGAACATCACTGAGATCGTATGAGAAGTTTTCACATACCTTGCGCGCGGTCAGGATCTTCGTTGAGAGGGAGGCCACAAAGAAAACACCTCTCAGCCTCATGCTGGTCTGTATAGTGTGTAGATATGGTTTGTATGGCAGATTTTGTCTAGTGTCGGAGTTTTTGTTGATGAGGTACGGTATGGTAACACGGTTCTATGAAGAACTGCGAGTAGGGCAGAATAAGAGTGGGCTGATAGTCGAATGAAGTATTTCCAGAAAAGACTATCCACCAATGGTGCGTAGAAGTGAATTCTCGGGATGCCAATCCAAGTAACCAGTCTTGAGGGGAGGGATTCAATGATGATGTTGTTAAGTTTGGGATGGTCAGATTTTGCTATTTTGTTGACTCTTTCTAGAATTCTGGTTAGATACAAACGGAGAAGTCAGGCCCGTACAATGAGACGAAAGATGAGGTGATCTTCTTTATGTGAAAGTTGATAGTCGACAGGTGAAGGTGAGTTTCGTGATGGTCAAGTAAAAATTGAAGATGCATTCTGAAATGCCAGTGGGGCCTGACGGGAACTGACATTGGCAAGAAGCAGCACCAAAAGGCGAACAAGAGGTACATAGATGTAGGTGCTATATTGACTGCTTCCTTGTTGGCTATTGTTCATTCACTGCTATGCGGTACTTAGGCCAGTAAATTGGTGTATTCTGCTGCTCTAAGGGACGTTACTGTTCAGATGAACAATCGTTAATGGTCGATACTCTCAGAAATTAATCTTCCCAGGCATGCTTTAAGTTCTATCGATACTCTCTCAATTCTTGATGAAGTTGACCTTGACTTGGTTCCTCAGAACAAAAGGAGTACGGGAAGCCCTGCGAGGCGTGGACTCGTTCTCTCTCACTATGTAGTGTGAGACCGGATATTGGCCAATGCTTCGCAGGACTTTTGACGTCCTGCTGAGTTCCTGCTCAGCCTTTGTTTCGCCTTGAGTAAAACAAAGCGACAGTCCGTCAGGAGTCATTGCCTCTGCCCATCTCGTGATTCTAGCGTGCTCTTGCTTCATTTTCGGTGGCTCGAAGTCAAGAAGAAAGACTCGTTGCAACGCGCCTGAGCCGCGATTTATGGCCATCTGTTTCACATCCGTCGTGGACTGGTATAGCTATCAGTATTAGATACTCGCTTCAAAGCTGAAAGAAAGTGACAATATACCTGAGCCTGGTTCTTCCATGGGCAGGCTGCAAATTCCGCAGCGCTTGGTTCTCGCAGAATGGTTTATATATCTTTACAGGTATAAGAATCAGTAACCTTTCGAGATTGGAGACCAAGTACTTGTGCTGGGCATAGCAGTTCCTCGCCCTTGTGGCATCTCTTCATGTGATTTGAAACAGAGGATGAATCGTTGTCTTCATCCGTACACCCCTGAAAAAGGACATTTGAATATGGTGTCTTTGCGGGAGGCGTTGATGTGGTGTTGCAACAGGATCTTTACCTGTTGACTTGCAAGTATCGCATTTTTTCATCAGAGTGCTTGGAGCTGCTGGTGCTCGTTCATCAGGATACTTGTGCACGGCCAGTGGTTTCTTCAGCAGCATATCTCTTTGATCAATTCTAATATATTGTAACTCAAATAGCCAAAGCGGATGAGAAGAAATGGTTGGAGACATAATGATAGTCATCGAGTAACGCCAGGCAAAGGTCTGTATTGGTCTGGAACTGATCCTGGGGCCATCCGACTCAGCTCCGAGTTGTGCACTGTTGGTCTTCACTGTGTATATATAGACAGAGAACCAATGGTAGGTTAGAGAAAAGAACGGATTGAAAAGGAGGGAAAGTGCTGAATTTATAATCATATCCTGATGACGGCGCTGTGATTTGTGTCTTCTTTGCTATAGGGGAATCTTAGCTAGTAGGCTGCTTGGCTTTACTATATATGTTTCATAACAGCAACTGATATGTATCAAGGCGCAAGCGATTCATGGAAAGGAAACACTTGGAGATTTTGTCTGTAATCGGTGTTGTTCTCTGACTGAGTAAACTTGACCAGTCGTCTATTACAAACAATCAAACACACTGTGATGCCACCGAAAAAGCAAGATATTGTTCAGATTTTATTTCTTTGCTCATAATTGTACCCGGATTTGTTATGTATGCTCGTTTGCGTCTGCAGTAAGCAGATGTAGCCTTCAAGTAAAGACAAACCCTACTCTGCATATCAACCCTTGACACCTCTTGATCTGCAAGCCATGTTCAAACTGAGGAGCCCATAAATATTTGTGTTTGTATGCCAAACCTGGTCATATCCTCTCATGTTCGTTGTCGCATGATCTGATGTCCAATTTATTCGGATATTTGCATGGTGTTACCTACTCACCGCAATTCAAGACTACCACGCGAAGGATACGACTTCAGGAGTTGGTATGTTGTATCCTACTGAATTATCGTGGTAGATTCTCACAGTCTGGCACCGGCGTCCGGGAGGGAAGAATGTCCCTGTGTTGGCAGCTATTTATTGGATGTCCCAATTGAGTTTGATATGTGATGCCGCGGTCAAAGCGTAGAATGCTACGGTATCCAGCCAAAGAGAGCTCTTGTTTAGCTGCTTATGCTTTATGGTCGGTGACCATGAGAATGAGGCTGGCTGAAGCCGTTAGCGACAATAGTGTCTGTCAGCTGTTACATCAGTGGCCAAGTTAACAGCTCGACGAGCAAGACCTGAAGGTCAGAGCGGAAGCAAGACATGATACACTGTATAATTGAATCTTGTTCCCCTCTTTCTATCACATGCTCGCAATGTCCTCTTCCATTCACATCATCGTGTAATTAGTATTCCATATGGCTTCAACTTCAGAACCCCTCGTAAAAGGGACATATGCACCTTCGGGTCCAAACGACATACGCGGTCCCTGCCCGATGATAAACTCTCTCGCAAACCATGGCTATCTTCCCCGCGATGGCCGAAATGTTCGTGTTGAAGAAGTTCTCGCTGGCATGGACGCAATTGGCCTCTCCAAACCTCTCGCTGCTGCCTTTGCCAATCCCATCTTTCAAGAACGAGCGCCCTCAAAATTTCACGATGACCCAGTCGTCAAGAAGACTCTTTTGCAAAGTATTTTGCAAACGATCAGGGACCCTTGGTCTGTTTTGGGTAGATTTGGTATGCGAAAGCCGGGTCAGCTGGACTCTGAGGGTCACAGGGTTTTAAACTTGGACCAGCTCGGGTTACCCAACACAGTTGAGCACGATATATCTTTGACCCGCCGGGATCATCAACAAGGTGATAACCTCACTCTTCAGAAAGATCTTATCGAAGATCTCTTGGCGAGTTCAAAGGACGGTCAGACTCTTACTGCGAATGACCTCGCAGAGTTTCGCAAGAAGCGTATCGCCAGACAGAGAGAGGATAACCCGGGTCTTCAGTATGGGTCTTTCGAACACGATCTTGCATGTGCGGAGATTGCGCTGATTCTCAATGTCATTGGAACTGGCGATAGTGTGCCATGTAGCTATGCCAGGGCCTTTTTGCAGGAAGAGAGGCTGCCGATGCAAGAGGGATGGAAGAGAGAAGAGTCGAGATTGGGTATAATTGGATTGCTCGCCAAGAGGAACGGTATCAAGAAGATCATTGGTATGGAATTCAAGTCTTGATGTCAAGGTTATCTCTCATTTCCCTACAGAATGATGTCTTTTTACTATATCTAGGTACCTTACTTAGTACCAAATGTTAGACTTAGGTACCTTACTCCCTCCTTGAGTCATGAGGTGTTGTTTAGGTACTAAGGTACCTTGAGGTATCCATGGCCCATCCGCTTTCCATCGACAACATTCCATTCTTTCACCGTTAAGCTCCTTCAATTTTCTGACATCTTGACCGAGATTCTCCGGAGAGAAGTGGCAAGTGCGAATACGGGGTTTCCAGTCACGCGGAGATCGTGACGGGTAGTTGCAGTTTCACCAAAGATGGAATGGCTCTTTCCTGCGAGATGCAGCCGGCCATGACATTGGAAGGTTAGGTTTTTGCGTTAAATTCGCGCTTTCTGTAAGACGTTTACCTGCAGTCAACCTGTCCAAGGGAATGGAAGGTAGGTAGGTACCTTGGCCTTGGCCTCTCTCTGACTGTTTTCTCCTGTCACGATCCATCCATCCCATCTTCTCACTTCTATCATCTCCACTGCTTCATAAGCTGTCATCCAAGAGACAAACCCTTGCAACTCGTCTCATTTGCCGCCTCATTCAAGCCTCTAAATTACAATGCAAAAGGACTATTCAATCACAATGTTGAGCAACAAGACTCACGGGATACGGCATAAAATAGCTCCCAAAACACTCACCCCTTCCACAATCCTCAAACAGTTACCAACAAGTAAGTAATATCCGACTGTTCTAATGGAGTTGAACACATGATACTAACACTGCGTTGGAAAATCAGCCAGCTCATCAAGCGCAAGCGTTTGACGCCCAAATGCTCGCATACGAAGACGACCAATCGCAAAAACCCAAGCAAACAAATACTAGGGTTTTGTCGAAATAATGAATGATGTGATCGCTCTTGGGACAAGTAGGTTTTCTCAAAGAAATGTTTCAGTTATTTGCTAATCATCAATCCTCATTTACATGATCCCTGGATCACTTTCTACAATCATGGCCTAGATGACTGAATGAGGAATGAAGGGCTAGTGATCACTGCTATCCTTAAGTTTGTGTTAATCTTGACAATGCCTTAGCAAGATAGATTCAATGAAAGCATCAAGAATGTGGGCTGTTATCTTTCTAACTCTCGTGGCACAACAAACGCCCACCACAAGCCAGGTCTGTGTTTGGTTTGAGCTTGCGCAGCCACCCGACTCGCCCTTCCCACACCGTACCGTACCGTGCCGTAACGTAGGTATCGTGTCGACCTTGACGCCATCGTGTCAAGCAACTTCACCGCGAACTATCTCTCCATTGCACAGGGCGGCCGAGTTTCCATACAAGGCTAGATATGTTGAACGCTCCGCTCTGTCATGCGGTTGCACTTGTCCTCCAGCGCACGTCAGCTTGATCCTGTACCTAGTGCAGAATCTATCTTGTCTTTAGTCCAAGCATGCTAGCTCGATATGCGAGTATCTATTATGAGCTTTACCTGCAGCATATGCGTAACTCGACTCGACCGGGGCTTCCATGCTATGGACAGGTGCTTGGGTTCCTGTCATGTCACAGAGCTCTAGCTTCTATTAAGCCTCGGGACGAGCATTAGGCTGGGACTTCATCACACAACTTACACAACTGCCCGCCCGATGCCGCGGGCTTACCTTTCGGACAAATTTACACACTTTCCGCTGACCCAAACAGCAGTTTTCGGCGTATATTCCCAGAGATAAACAATATGATCGACCACGTCCCGCATCAACACCACAAACGGCCGACTCGGATCATCATGGTTACTGTGGCCTAGCCTACGGAAACCCGCAGCCTTCGAAACTGAGCCGTCCGGTTCTCGCAGCACCCTGATGATACGATACGCACGGGTTCGTACAGCCTGCCAGACGATACCAACCGGGTTTGGTCAACTAGCTCCTGCCGTGCTTCCACGGCCAGTGTTGATGCCGTTGCTGAAGAATTGATACATACGTCTATATATCGAGAGGCAATCTCCTGCCAACTTGCCAGGACAAAGACTTACAAGTACTTCTCAATTCAGTGCCTGTCCAAACATTCTAAACTCACCCTAACGCCAATACTTATCTTGTCACAATGCTCTTCCCAGTCAGCTCCGACTCTACCCAGGCTTCCAGCCCTGATCCTGTCGCCAATCCGCCAGCTCAAACCCCCGAACCAGCTCGCTATCAGGTCTTTCATATTCAACACTCCCCTGGCACTCACAAGATCTTCATTCCAACAACCTCTCCGCGGCCGGCAGGCTATCTCTACCATGTTCTGGAATCTCCAAACCTTGAGCATCCAGAGCCTACCATGACTCTGGTCTCCGATATCATCGAGACTCTAGGTCAGGTCGGCACCATTCATGATAGCAGATGTGTCGGCTCTATTGCGTCCCAAGAACTCGACAATGCGTGCGCTATGATCAAGAGTCACCCAAGACCACTCGATCCTTACGATCCTGCCAATGCTCCTGGCAGACCGGGCCGCTGCGAGCTTTGGGTCCTTTCCGTGATCGATACTCTGCTTGGGGACGGCCTCCTCCAGCCGCCTCCGTCGGAGCCTACCTCTCGAGCCCACCAACCTCCAAGACATCATCACACAGCTCACTGCACTCACCAACGACTCTACTCGTATCATCCCTACCGGCGAAGGACCCGCCCGGCTTTGGACCGTGAGTGATGTATGCTAGATGTACCGACACTGCTGCAAATATTTGAGATAGCGAAGATATGTGTTTATTGCTTGACAAAATGCTGGTATTTGACGTGTGGTTTCGCTCGAGGGAAATCTCAATTTGAACGTACGGCAGACAGAAACATGTTGATAGTGGGTGTGGCCAACTCTTGTATTCATTCAACATACTTTTGCAACAATAATAAAAGGAGATTCAACTCTTCCAAGCATTCCGTCCCAAGTGAATAAGAAACAAGACTCATAAACTCCCTGTATCTCTTCCAAAGTACCATCAAGGTTCAACAACAATAGGATATAAGACAGACGCAAATAACAGAACGGCCAAAAGAGATGTGTCCACGGGATCCGGGATTAGAAAAACAGCAGAAAAGTAGATCATGGAGCCAACCCGTCAAAACCCTCAATTCATCCTCCTGCTGCGCCACCCATGCTACCAACCAGGCATCCTCTCATGGTACCAAGCACACAATCATTCGCATAAAAAAGATCCGGTTCTCCAGATTTGATCAAAGTCCAGAAGTGTCGTGATATATGCATGTACAGCTCCGGAAGTCACGTTGTGTTTGATTGAAAGGTCGAAATTTCGTTCCAATAACTGACTCCATATGCAACACAGAGAGTCCAGGATCAATGTATCCACACGCCGGGTTGCTCTAAATTGTCGACTTTCACAATTGCCATGTGGCCAGCAGGGTGTAGCAAATATCCAGGCTTGAGCAAGTTGACTCATCCCAAAGGTTACTCAAGAAGTCGGCCCGCGGTGCAAACAGGAGTGGATTCAGTAGAATCCACGGCAACAAGCGACCTATGTCGCAGACAGTAATGAAGCAAGTTGCGATCCAGTGATGTGAACAAGAATGAATCCAGATTCGTAGTCATTGAATCACCTTGTTTGCATGTTACCTTGGCTCCTTTGGCATGGTATGCTTAGATACTTGTTTTGTTTCTTTTTGTCCCAGGCAACCCATTGCAGACGCAAATGAGTACCGGTATCGTCAGTGACGAATGAGCAAACCTCGGCTGAGGCAAGTTGTCCAGGTCATAGGATCCAAAGCAAAACATTGCTTGAGTAGGAAGAGATCCAGGCAAAAGCAAACATCCTCGTGGAGTGGGTCCATTCCTTGGTCAAGCGGGAGGTATTTGCCAGGCGGTTGATCAGATTCCAAGATGTCCAGGAAGTCCAGTAAGAGGTATCTGAGTCCAGGGAGTTCATATGTGCACCTAGCTGCTTGAGTCAAGTCTGGCGAGTCAGTGTCTTTGCGATTCATATCAAGACAAGTATCCATGGAAAGTCCCTAAGTGGAAAGAAACGGGAAGAGGGGGAAAAGCGAGGGGAAGCAAAGATTCCTTTCAAAGGGTTGGCTAATATATACAAGCTCGTTCGAACTCACCTTGCTGTCCGGATGCCGGCCTCTGCCAATTATTATTCCGATAAACACCGCGTTTCGACGGTGTTAAACACCGAAGAATCCGGGAGCTAAAGACATTGGAGTCGAGAGCAAGAACCAGCCAGATCCAGGAAGAACGGAAAACGGAATACTCCCCCCTGAGGGTGCGTCCGGACAGCAAGGTCATGACATCGAGATACCACCCCAGATCCACCTGGTAAGGGATGGCTCCCCTTCCTTTTTCCAACTCAGCGCCGTGTCCCAATGTAAAACGTATGCAGCATGGTCTCATCCGTAAGGCAAATAATGGTGTATAGTCGATGAGGTCGTCAATCCAAGAAAGGCCCATCCACAATGCAATGTCGTCATAAAAAGAGTAAAGAAAAAAGACACCCAGGTATGCGTCTCGTAAGGTCCGGTTCGTGTATCCAGGGCATCATCGGTAGCAATAACAGTTGGCACGGTACGTCCAGGGGTATTATCGACTCCAAGGGAAATCCAGGTTTGTAGAAGACGGAATCAGCGTCCAGGGGGGTGATATTTGATACCTTTCCAGTAGGAAGCTCCTGTTGAGATGCAAACTTGCAACTCGGTGGTGGCACCAGCCAGAGAAAAGAAATCTGAAACCTCTGAAGGGGATCATATCCGGAAGAAACAGAAAAGGACGAAATGGTCGATCCAAGGAAAATAAGCCGTACTCCATGTAACCCGGTCATTATGCAGAAATCATCACACTCGCGAGGAGGTCGGAGTGCCTCGTCAAGTTCAGGCAGGAAAAGGAAGGGCACAAAGATCCGGCCTCGGTCCTCCGGGAAACACACCTTTTACCGGCGGCTTGATCGGTGGTGTCGGTCTGTGCTGTGCCTGTCGCTCTCTCGCTCACTACGTCGGCTACTGGAGGTACCACTGGGATTTGTTTGAGTATTTGTTGGTGTCGCGGAAGCGCGAGTACGGGGGGTTTCTTCATACTGTGTGGCCTGGGTATATCCTTGTGCTGTTGATTGACCTGCTAAATCTTGAGTGTTAGTAATTCGACCCTGTGGAAACCCGCCGCGCGGGTGTTGCCTCCGCTATACGCACCACGACCGTAGAAGGGATCCTGGGGCTGCATTGCGTAGCCCGCAGGAGGAGCCTGACCTGAATATGGGTAAGCAGTGGCTGTATAGCCTTGTTGCGTGGGAGCAGTAGTGGCATAGGCCTGCTGAGCAGCAGCTGATGATGTGGCCATCTGGTTAGCGTAAGGGTCGTATCCGCCTCTGGGGCGTTGGTTGGTTCCGACGGCCACATAGGGGCTCTGGGAAGCCTGGTAGGATGGATCCATGGTGGCCGCGGTAGTAGAGCTGAACCTTGTATCCGCCGGGGGAGGAGATTGCTGGGTTTGGGCATAACCGGCAAACGCACCACTACCTGAGGTACCGTAGGACTGACCGTATGAGCCAGCGGCTCCAGTGTAACCGGGAGCACCCGTTCCTGGGTATCTGGGACCATCAAAGCCAGGGTCACGAGCGTATGGGTCGGTCTGATAAGGGCCCTCGGTAGGACCGTGGTGCTGACGCGACTGGTGCGTCTCCGAGTAGCGGTATTGCACTACAGGTGAGTTAGATGAGTGTCTCGGCGGTACGCCAACATTTCTCGAGGCAATAGTACCTCCAGAGGTATTGCGCGACGTCTGCGCACGCCTTTCACTATCCCATCGAGCAGAGTCTGCTTTTAGATCCTCAATCATAGCCTGGCGTATCATCATTAGTATTTGATGAGTAGTTATTAATGTTGAAAGAGAAACTCACAGTTGTAAGATTCCTGTAAGCGGTGATGTAGTAGCCTTGCACGGCTTGGCCTGTCTGAGGGTTCTGTTGTCATGAAATGTGAGTCATTTGTTTCATCACGATAGTGGGGTTCATCCAGGCGGACGGCGTACCTCGTAATGACCGGGACGCACGAGGGCATCGTTGCCCAGATAGCGGCAGATGTCGGCGGAGATGACTTCACGGTCGATGCCATCGCGAGGGACGAAGTATTCGTTTTGTCGTCCCGTACCAGAAGTGGTAGGGGCAGCGTTCCGGGTTGATCTCGACATGTTGTTGATGTGTGGGGAGGATATGGCCGACGAAGAGGTAAGATGAGATGAGGAAGAAGAAGAGATGGAAGAGAAGGTCGACAGAAGTGCGGGAGAAGAGGAGATAGAGCCGGAAATGGGGGAGGAGGGAGACGACGTGGAGAGAGCTGAGAGGGTAGAACAGGCAGAAAGAGAAGAAGCGGGCAGGTGAGGATGAGGAGGAAGAAAAGGCGAATGGCGGTGGTGGGCGGTGGGCGTATCCTGTGGGTCTGTACTGTCTATTGGCTGTGGTAATGGTGGTGCTGATGCTAGGCGCTGACGAGGGGATTTCCCACTGGCAGAGTGACTTGCAGGAGACCGAGAGGCCAGAAGACGTCTGCTGGCACCAGTGCTGACACTGGAACTCGAGCTCAGATTGGAATTTGACCGGCAGTGGGACAGGTTTTGCTGACGGCGAGACGTAGTTGGCTGGAAGCGTCGTCTCGGCGGTGGTCTTGGTGGAGATGCAGGAGAAGGCAGAGGAGGAGGAGGAGGGGCCAGTCCAAAGACAGATGTTGCTGGTGCTGATGATGGAGGTGCTGGAGGGGGGAAAGAAAATGAGAATGGTGGCGATGAGCATGCAGGAGGTTGGTTATGCTGATGCTGATACCCAAACCTGGAAGGTTGAGGTTGCTGATGACTTGATATTGATGGGTCGTCGCCCACAAAACCCTGATACTGTTGGGCGTTGTGGTTTTTGTGGTGGAGCTGGTTCTGATTTTGCAGTAAGCCAAGATAGTATAAGCTGGGGTCTCCCGGCTCTTCGAGACAAGACGCAGACTCTGCTAAAATCTCGTCTATTGATGAGGAATTTCCCTCTTCGGGCTGGGCTGTCAACGTGATGACAGATTCTTCCCTGGGACTATCCGTGCCGGTCACTTGTCTCCCTCCTTGACCGAGCCCAATACCAAGCTGCGGGATCTGCAACTGGCGCTGGCCTCGTGCGTGGGTGCCCTGATAATGATCCTGATCCTGGCTAGGCTGCTCCTTGTCTGTTCCGTGCTGCCAACAACCCTGCGTCCAGTGGCGACCTATTTTGGTGGACCGTTGGACGTTACCGAAGCCAGATGCGGTTGGCACGTCCTGGGTTTGCAGAGCTTGCTCTACAGCGCGTCCTCTGCCTTGCCCGCCTGGATCCTGGTCTCGAGGTTGGGCTTTGACTTTGGCGGTGACTGACGACACTTGGGCACCGCGAGAGGCTGGGCTAAATCCTCTGTTTGTCGGTTGAGAATCTCTGGGTTTCAAACCCTCTCCCAGATTCAGCTCTCGACTTTCTTGTGACTCTGCGACCAAGCGGTTTCCGGCTGGCGAGTCACAGCGCAGCCTACCGTATGCTGAATGATCAATGATTGCGGTGGCGGTCACGGCGAACGCCGCTTGTTGTCAATCGACTTTTAACACCGCGATAAGGCTTGTCGTATTTCTGCGAAACTGTTCAAAGTCCCGTACCTAGGACTTAGCATCTATCCTCTCAACTGAGGTTTTGCACCGTGATGTACCCCTCGTGTGGTGTGACAGATGCGCTGTAAGCCACTTTTCCTGTCTTATCCCATTAAGGAAGTGCAGATGTCTCGTCGTCCGGGTCGCAACGTGGCTTGTCCCTTGTTTGTTCCAAAGATAGCGAAATTGCGTCAGTTATGGGGTACTTTGATTGAAATATCAATTCTCGAAAATTGAACATGTAGAAACGATTCAACCTGTCGTTTATTAAGATCGAACCCGTCGCGGTCCGGATTAAAGATCGAAACGGATCACGACCTTGTCTGTGCTGGCAACGCAGAATGTCTGGGTCCTTTGGGGACAGCTGTTGACAACCAAACAAGTTGCAGATATCAATAGCATGCGCGGCAGATGACACTTCCAATATCGCTCTGTTTCTCGCGTACAAGGCTACCCCTTGTTTTGACGATGCCCAACGACCACTCGAGCCTTCTTCTCCGTCTGTGGTAGGATAATGATGGCGGTACGCCGTCTCTAAGTTACGATCGCCCTCAAGCGGAGCTGAGATACCTCGTACGAAACTCGAATAGGCGACATCAAACTTTGTTTTCTTTCAAGAGATCAGCGCTTGTTGGCGAGACTAGTACTGTAGTGCCGTGAGGTAAATTGTAGACGTGAAGAGAAATAATGATGGCGGTACTATGACGTCTTGCTTTCCAACTTGGGGTTTTGTTTTTCTTTTCCAGGGAAGTGCCGTGATCTGTAAGAACGAGGCTACCTTGTCGAAGTGACAGAAGAACGAGAGTGGACGAGAAGAATGAGCGGCCACAACATGTGCCATCGCCTCAGCTCATCATACACCTCATATGCTTCTTTATATCTCTCGTCAAGTATTCAATACTCCCGATATGCAGATTCACTATCGCTCCTCAACTCTAAGCGACACGTAGATAGATGGAGCTGGTCGTAAATCTACTCAGCTCTTCGTCACCTATCGCAAGGAAAGCTGTGCCTCTATTCCGTTGCGGTTGCAATACTTGGTCTCGCCCAACTGTCTCGGGACGTTGGGCATCCTTACTCCTGTGGCTCCTTGTTTCTCCATGCCATGTCCCAGTCGTTGTCGCTGACCGTGAATTGCAACCTTTAACGCCCACAAATGATAGGCAACGTGTTTCCACAGCGGGATACTTGTCAGATGTTGCGATATTCCAACAATACCGCAGCTGCATTTGAGGCCTATTCCCGGTTTGAGTCTTTGAGTGGCTGGCGGTTGGCGGTTGGCTTTTCGGCTGCACTTTGGAGGGTGGGTTGGGTAGCAATGCCTGCACCAATTGAAGCCCAACCCTCTGCCCGCAGGTCCATGTGTTCGGTGCCCAAGCCTTGCTGTCCAATCGTCTGGGGAAATTTGACCCAAACTTGTCAACGTATTGGCATCCCACGAAGTCGTACATTTTGTCATTGACTTTGATAGTTTCTGCACCTCCATCAGCAGACTGTGGTTTTATTAGCATGCCTCCGGCCTCTCCGTTGATTCAGGATGAGACGCGTGCGCGAGAGCACGACAGCCTTGATACTTTGTTGATCCCCCTGATGGGCGCTTCGGCTGTTCGCAGCCTTACCGACCTGTCAAGACGCTTCGGTTGTTTTGACAGACTTGTGTGACCAAGAATCTGCATGTTCCCTGAATTGTGCATCTGCCTCTTTCTTCAAGGGTTTCAGAACGCCAACGAAAAGTGGATTATCGCACAGCCACGGCTGTACGAACAGGTCCAAGTCTCGTGTATGCTGAGCAGAATGGTGATAACAGCCAATGTAACATGTAGTCTTCTGCCGGCAAAGCCCAAGTCTAAGCTGATGCCGGTACCGGTGCATCGAGTTACCTCCTGCCATCATGCTGTGACCTTTTGTTGACGACAACGCAAAGTGAGCGTGAGCAATTGCAACACAAACCTTCAAAAAGCTCAGACGAGAAATCGCACAGTAATCACTTTCTGTTCAACCAAATTTGAGCCGGCTTTGACCTTGCTCGAGTTTGCCTCCCCGGCTCCTTCTTGAAGCGGTCCCCTGCGTCTTTTGCACAGAGTTACGTGCAGCAGGTTGTCGTTCAGCGAATGTCGGCTTGACACGTTCTGCGTCTTGTAGATCTTTGGCCATATGCCAATCTCTATGGTTTTGCAGCGCTTCCGGGTCCGCGAAGCTGGCCTTGCAGCGAGAACATACAACATCGGTCAATGAATGCTGCTTTTGATCCACTTGCACATCGAGGGCGCTTTCATGGCACGGTGATGCGTGAGACTCATGCACGGTAAGGTCGGATTCATGGCGGGCCTCATAATCATACTTAGTAGCGAAACTGAGGGTCTTTTGGGTGGGATCTGATGGCAAAGAGCCAGCTTTGGAGTCTTCCCCGTGAGTATGCGAGTCGGTTAGGGAGGTTCTTTCGTGATCAGTGGAGGGCCGCTTGGAGAAGAACCGCTGAATGCCACCATCCTCGACGCGGCGTTTCTTCGCGGAGGGCTCCGGTCCAGTAGAAGATTGACGGTTATCGGTAATCGACGATCGAAGAGCTTCTGCCTCTTCCCCCTTGACAAGAAATGCGCCAATGCCCATGTTGCCTTTGACGCCATCTTCAAAGCCTGCTACGCTGAGACTCAAGTTTGCACAGGGCCAGACTCCTCTCCCTTCTGCGATTATCTGCGAAAGGAGGTCTTTGGCCAATTCGAAAAGACTGCCTTCATCTATGATTCTGCCTTGGGGAATGGGTCCTGACCGAGATCTCACTTGTCCCTCATGGCGATGATGTAAGTTCATCGTCCTCGGTCGTCTCTTGTTCTCCAGAACTCCCTCCTCAACGAGGCGAGCGAATATGTCAGCTGCAAAGATTCTCAGCCATCGCGTTGCTTGTTCTGAAGAGTTGATAGTTGGACGAAAAGATTTAGCCGACAGCATCGACTTGATCTGCGTTCTTGAATTGACCTCGCTTGTGTCAATACCTCGGATGGTGTTGTATATCCAAAGACCTGTATCATGGCCAAGCTTTGCTTTCATAGTTGCCAAAGGAACATCCAACAGTTCAGTGACGCTCTCTGTGTTGAAAGTCGATACGATCTGCTCTCCGAGTTTGCCGCCCAAGTTCCGAAGTTTTGTGATTTTGAAGCCAGCCATGAAAGCGGGCACAGCTCTGTTGCGTACAACAGTCTGTTTGTTTGGTTTCTTGTATGCCGAACCCAACTTACTGAGAAGCTTGTTGCTTGCTACTCCAGCTGAGCATGTGTATCTCAACTTCTGTCGAACTTCGGCCCTGACTCTGCGAACGATCTCAGATCCGATGAGGATTGCTACATCATCCCAATCTGGATCGACTGTTTCCTGTTCCTCGTCCAGATCAATCAAAGCATCGGTCTGCCAGTCGAGCGCGGCAATGGATGGCAAGGGAAGGTTCTCAGTAGGGTCGTCATAGGGGGGCGGGTTTGATAATTCTGGAAAGCGCTCCAGAAGGATCAGGTGGATTTGGCTGGAAAGATCGAGGAAAACCTCATCAATACTTGCTTTTTCCACCTTCTGGAGATCAAGCGGCAGAGCCTCTTTGATACATGCTAAGATCTTCCGAGACTGAAGGCGATAGTGATCAAGTGAAACCTTATCTGTTGCTATATGGGCGGCGGCATCCTCACGATATGCCCACTTGTCGTCGCCTTCTCTCCATGTAGCTACGTGCTGGGCGATAAGTTCAGGGCACAATTTTTTTGCTTCTTCGACATTGCAATGGCGCCCAATACCAAACTCGCGTGCAGGATAGTTGACTGCGATGAGACCTTGCCTGTTGGAATGTCAGAGATTCGAAAGTGGGTTGGAGAATCATGATATTGGGAGTAAAGCTCTGGTGGTAACTGGGGAGAGCAGAGCTCTTGGGCTGGACATAAACCCCAGCGTGGCAAAACCAGGCTTTCATTTCCATGCCTATGGAAGACTACCGTCTATGGATGTAATCGTGACAACTTTGCCTGCCATCATACAATTGTGGCCGAGAAGAGTGGAGCGACAAGGATCAAGTGTTACACAATCTGGGCCGGGAGGTCACGATCTTCGGAGAACTAACATATGAGTTTTCGAGGGGTTCGGCTGAGAATGTTCTTGGAGGCCGTGAGGTGAATTGTTGACTCGTATTTCCATGCTCTACAGCTTTTCGGAGATTCTGAGAAGGAGCATTCTCTGTTCCGCGAACAATGAACGGTCATGGCAACAAGCACGAAGATGCTTAGTGAGGATCCATCTCGCAAGATTGAGGGTAACACGATGCAAGCCTCAGCGAAAACTAATCGCCAGTGTCCAATCACTGCTGCATCTAAAGAGAAGGATCGAGCAACAGACTCGATTCTCAGTCCAGCAGAGGATTTGAGGAATCGGAGAAAAGAGAAAACACCTTGTGTTCCATGAGAAGTGTGAGAGTGGAGGAAAATCAGGGCTTGACCTTGGTAGGGACTCGGGAAATAGGAAATGCATTTGTGCTCACCATTGTTGAACAGCTAACGGCTTGTCCTCTGGAATACCAAGTCTAACCGTCTCGCACTGCGCATAAAAGGCGTCGAGGTCAATGTGGGCAATGACGCGCAGTGGGTTCGAAGTGTTGGACGAAGCAAGTTGTGAGAATTGGCGATACGTGAACTGGGAACGTCGCCGGCCTCCTTCAAGCAGTGGTGACGAAGCCTCGAGAGGCCTGTGTAGCGGTGACGAAGACATAAATTGTGAGGCTTCGATATTTTAGGGCTTTCTTGACGGTGAAAAATGCATTCGTGTTGTGCGGCTACTGCAAGGCGTTGGTAATGCAGGCGGTCGATGTCTCTCTTGACGGAGACTTTCTCGTGTCCGCAAACGCCATAAACATGCGTTAATGTTGCTCTCTTCGCAAGCTCTTCACAAGTTGGAGCTCAGTTTCTTGAGAGAATTGAGATATGCTCCTACGAGGAGTCGTGAGCTTAAAGATGAAGATAGACGTGGTGAATGGAAGGAGGAACGCGAGACGTGATAGGTCAGCGCCAGTCCATTCAACTCCTTCACACAGCAAGATCCACTTTCGAACGTCGTTCCTTTTTGTCCTTAGTTGCCGTTAATTTACAAACTGATGGTTCTATTAGGATATCTCAGCTATTTGCTCTATGAAATAAACGACTCTCATTGTGACAAATGCCTGCTTTGATGACTGTGTTGTCTGGCGGTATCAAGGATGCGCACCTAGCGGTGCAGAAACATGCACGTCATACATTTTAATGAGATGTTGGGCCAGAAATTGCAGATTTCACTAAAATATCAAAAGAATTCCTCCTCCATAAACTTTTACGCATGTTTCAGCGAAATTATAAGTCTCGAGTAAGTTGATGTGTATAGAAGGTTCTTTGGTTGCTGAGTGTCAAGAAAACCATACGATCTAAACCACCCTAGAGCATGCGGGACATGATGGCTTCAACCTGGATCACAACCCACCGTGGTACAGGGCATTTCCCCTCCCCTCTTCAAGTGGCACTGCCTACATGACTTGACCCTCTTAGTGACTTGGATCTTAGAGGAGTGCTCATCTGATTCTTCATAGTTATCCTTCACTTACCACCTATCCTATCCCCAGCACAAAGGTATGAGCCTCGCCACCACCTGTTCAGGTACATACGACCAAAGCTCGTAGAGAATACGGGATCCCGTCCGCTCTCCCATCGTCAAGCTGCGAAGCGCCGGATTAGTAGTTGGGTCGGTGACGACCAGCGAATCCCCGGTGTTGTATGTTTTTTTGCGATATTCAACATCTCTTTTTGCCTCGAGACTACTCAAGTTACTGCGCAGCATATGAACAAACCGGTTAGGTAAGCCTGTCTTTGAAAAGAGATGCTTGTTGAGTGAACCCTTTATTTAGCGTTGATAATAGTAAAGTCTGTACCTTCGTGGTCCTCCACTCACGATTTCTAACGCCACTAGTAACACCTACGCTATTCAAGCAAGGAACAGTGGCCTTTGTCGAGTCCAGGTGGGTGTCTAAGTAACCGATCCTAATTAAAACATAAGAAAAACACACAAGTCTTTGCGCTTATTGTGGTGGCCAAGCTGGAATATACCAATTAGTTCTAGTCTTTAAACATTACGTATACCGGTACTGTCCTTTTCCACCTCTTGCCCTATAACAAATGATAAAGTCCTTGTGCAACTCTTTGGGTATCTAATTCGAAGTCAAACCCGCTGCCCCCTTCTCGGGGTCGCTCCCCTCAAGTCCATAACGTCTTTTCAATTCCTCAACCAGTGGCCCAAACTTGTAGTCGCTCACCATGCTATCATGGCGGCTACAGGGTGAGTGGCGGATGGGTAGAAACCACTCGATGATCGAGTCTCCCATGACTGATTTGAAGTTTTGCAGGTAACCCAAGTGCCATGGGTTCTCTCCAGGTTCTGCCTGGAGGATGGCGAATGTCCGTCTAGCTTGATGGTCTCTAGCCGCCATTGCGCTTGCTCGTGCGGACGCAGCGCCATTCGCTTGTGTCATTCCACTGGTGTGAGCTGCATCTGGAGCCCTAGGACCCTCTCCGGGTCTTTCCAGTGGGTAAGTGATGGTGTTGAATCGATCATTCGGTGGGGTTTCTGTCGGAATCCTAAGTGCCAGTTGAAAGATCTGGTTCTTCTTGTACAGGTCGACATTGGTGATGTTTTGAAAAGCAAATCTTAAAGCCGTGACTGTCATGGTTATGGAAAACAAGCCGAAAAGACCACCAAGTGCCAGAGCAACAATGAGTCGCGCGTCAATTCTTTTGGCTTCTTGTAGGCGTAGGCTGGTAAGGTAGCCATTGGTGGAAATAATGATTATGCAAAAACAAGCGCAGTAGAAGCAAAATTGTATAAAAAAGTTGAAGGCTGCTGAAGCATTAGGTACTGCACAAGGTTTTCTTAGGGCTGACACTCACAAGTTTCCGAGATGATACCGCCCATCCAGGGACAGACATGGTCCATCTTGTACACGCAATAATCATACTCGGTAGAATGATGCGCCCGGTCAGGCTTCCAGTTTCTGCAATCGGAGCACCACTTAGGGAGACCATCGGGTTCGCAAACAAAGATATCTTTGCTGTAGAACGACTCAAGACCGGGGCTGTCGGGTTCGTCGTCTCGAGGGGCCCAAGATCGGATCTCGACGTCGGCTCCGTTGCTCGCTCGTTGATTACGTTCCTGCTCGAGGGCTTCCCTTTCGGCTGTCCATGGCACAAAGCCAGGGTTGAATTGAACCGTTACGTAGCATCGTATGTAGGCTGCGACCATGAGAAGGAGGAGGATAGAATACAATGCAATTAGAGCAACGCCGACGGCCGTCTTGCCCCTTTTTCGCATGAAGTCCTGGACTATCAATCGTTAGTAAATGTTTAATAAGCAGCAGAACAGCAAGACAGAGCTCACCGCAGCAGTAGACAATGATATCGTAGGTTGCGTAAGCCGTGAGTGCCAGCATCAGCAGAGGAAGCCCGCGCGCGATCCATCGCGTGGAACGGCGATTGCTGGTTGAGGGTTCTGGCATCTCATCGCTCCATAGGGAGGACCAATTCGAGGAATGACTGGAGTGAGGGCGAGCGGGCAGCTCTGTCGCGGTGATTACAGAGAGTGAAGAATGTGAGTGTGTACGAGCTGATCGTGGACGGGTAATGATCTCATCTTCTGTTGTTTGTGTTGCGGCATTGGCAGTTTCCACTGTAGTAACAATACCAGGTCTGGCCAAGTCCGCCAAGTCCGACTCGTCCGGGTGGGTCACTACCGTGCTTTCCGTCACCACCATCTCTCAAAACACACTGTGTAACTACCCAAACAGGAAATGCTAGATGGAAGGCTCACAGCTCCGAGGTTGGTAGATTTGATCGATATATAATCGTCGACAGATTTTGCTTGCAGAAATGAAAAAGTCTCATACACCCATAATTAACAGCGTGTGAAATACTTATAATTTCTACAATTATACTTCAAGTTTCTGTCACATGTGTGTTGTAGTGTGCCCTTCCAACGACGTTGCTGTGCAATTGTCCACTTAGACTTCGATGCGGAGTACTCTCGAATCTATTTACATGGGGCGACGCACAGCAAGATATTTTACTTGCTGATAGACAATTCACTACATAGGACCCAATAAGAGTCTTTGAATACTCCCTTAGATTTTTTTCAGAAACCTAGAATTATGTTACATGTACCAATGACTGACATTTAGAATGTTTGTATGGCCAAGTCCGTAACTTTGACAAATTATCAACGTGACAGAGAAACATGCAACCAACTAAATACGTCTACAAAAAAAAAAAGATGAGCTTCTCGAGCTACTCATACCAAGACCCAGCCCATCATTAATAATGTCTCCTATGGGACTGCTTAAAGTGTTGGCGACTCACATCCATGGATCTAATTCTGAGGTCCATAGGTGACCCCCACCCACTGTCTCTGCCACCCTCTTCAATGGATCCATCCCAATGCCTTTGCTCTCAGCCGAATTGAGCATCAACCAACAACACAACCAACAAACCAATAAATCTTCATTTCGTTGCATCGTAATACCAAAGCTTCATCCCGTAATCGAATGGCTGTCATTGTCTCCTCCAGAAGCCGCTATTCAGGGATCCCTACTCTTTAGGTGGCTTCGAAGCATTTGCGAAAGCCCCAAATCAAACGAATGGTGCACAATCTGCCTCAAGTCCGCCTTATATGCAGAACTTGTGCACCAACTGCGGATTCTGATCACTACATTTACAATCCAGTTCAGATGAGGGATGTCGTCTTTGTGATGTGCTACCACTGAGTCTATTTTTAGACTATCAAATATTTGAGCTGTCAGAGGATCTGCTGGCTTTCAAAAGGAGGGCTAAGCCTTCGAGAACTCCTCAGCGACTCGTCAGCTCGTAGAGTCCAGGCACACATCAAGACTACATATAAGGAAGTGAGGATTTATATCCTGAAATTTTGAGGGGATTCGAGGAGCCTATTGCTGACTTGAGGCCCGACAACTTCTTACTTATATGCCTGCCCAGGGCAAGGCAGAGCAGGGACCCCTTAATTAAAGAAATGCCACAGATCGCCTCGGTTATGATGCCACAAGGTTTATGCCTCTAATATTTATGACATGTGAGCCAAAGAATCCTTCAGCAATGCTCTTGCTGATTTCGAAGCTTGTGTTATTGGTCACGATGCAGTTAAGGTACCTATGCAAAGCCTGAGGAGGCTACAACGGGACTGCTACTACACCTTAGAACCAAGGAAGCCATGCATTTGATGTCAGGCATCAAGTGAGCTCCCAATCCCTCTTCAGGGTGCCTGAATCCATAATCTACCTTGTCTTTCACCCGTCATCTTGCTTCGAAAATGGGTGTAGATTTCACCTGCTAAGGGCCACGATGTTGACCATACAAACGTCTTTCCATCAGTGCAAAAAACAGAAAAAAATCACCCAAACAACGTCCCATCTTTGCAGAAACCGTTGTCACCTACTTCGAAGGTCGTCCAAGCCGCTTATGCATATAGTATGGTCTAGTCAAGGCTCAATAAGTGTGTTTTCATCGACATCAGCCCATACACCAAAGCGCCTGCGCCCGTCTACGATCACCATTTTTCTCAGTAGCACACGAAATACATAAAACGAGAGCCTTGTTGATGCTGTGGTCTGATCACTAGGTTTATTGAGAAAACTCGTTTTCAAGCTCGATAGGCTTCCAACTCCGCGGTTGCTCGCTCGTTTTGGTTTGCTCATCACACAACACAGCGAGCGTTATGCAAAGTTGAAGAATTAGCGCTCAGCAAAGTCACCATGCGGCTCCTTATGACACTTGGGTAATTTCACGTTAGCTACCTATATGTTTGCACACAATGCATGCAGGCTGTTGGTATGTCTTTTTATACTTGCACTTGACTTGCACTATCCCCCAGGCTCCTAAAGTGGGGGCAAGGCAGTCTCGCAAAGAAACATATAAGCTTGTTCCTCCATCCTCCGTCTTTCTTAGTTCTGGCCGGAGCCTACTTCGATTCTTACATACAACTGTCCTTTTGTGTCCTTCCAGTTTGCTCGTACTTGCTCTACGTGACGATCTGAGGCCTAGAGGCTTGCAATGCAACTTGAGCAAGCGAATCATTGTTTCCTCTCCTTGTAGTGACAAATTGTAAGTTGATATCATCGAAGCAGTTTATTTTTGACGAGAACTAACGATTCAATATAGATACAAGTATTCTTTCTATATGAAAGTTCTCATATCGAGATATGTGGGTGGATGCTGTGCAAGTTTGGTGAGCCAAAGCTGCACTATCTCGGTATTTCCCCTTCAAATCGTGGCCCTCAAAGAACAACCAGAACATTAAACCTGACAATCTCTAACTCTCTATTTTGCAGTCTAGGTCGGTTGCTTAGCCTAGGTGTTTGCTTGCCTCGTTTGGCGATATCAGAACCATTTGGCGACCCATGCCCAAAGTCCTATAAACGTACCTTTGTGCTTTCAAGTGCGTGCTTGGCAAAGGTACATGGGGACTTAGGTAGCGAGGCATGTTATTCTTCGGCTTTATTCTTGTACCGGGATATAGGATAGGTTATGCTAACATGCACACAAGGAATGACATTGCATAAAGGAGTTTGCACTTTGAACCAGGCTTTCATCACATGCCTACAACAAAACGGTATCGACGCTCAACTGTTCATCCGATGTCGGCCGGCGCAGAGCCTCATTCCCCCAAACTTCAATCTTTTTTGTTTGGGCTTGTCCGTATCGCATTCCTCCGCCCTACTGAGTTGGATTTGTCAAAGCTTGCGACTATACCGTGATTTTGACCCTGACGGTTAGCCCAACACCCCTCGAAGACCCCCGCTCTTACGAAAGAACGACAACCCCGCCCTGGTTTCCAACATACACTTCACACGCACGCTACCTTAGCAAACATGCGCAATCCCAAGGCCCAAGCCCTGTCGATGGTGCTGAGAGGCATTCCCCTTACGGGAATGAGTTTCAAGTCTCCGTCGTCGTTGTTGTTGTCGTCGCTAACTATTACGCTCCAGGGGCTTAGCAGACACTAACATCCAGGTGGGGCTTGAAAGACTGGTCTACGATGTTCACTCGCAATTGCGAGATCCGACAACTCCATTTACAATGCCCATGGCATTTACCCGAGGCCAGTTAGAAGCTAAGTGGGAGTTGAAAGCAGCTAGCAAGGTATTCCTGCCAGTTTGTGGCTGAGGCATGTAAGTTATCTCGATTCAAAATGTGAGGTTTCTAGACCCCTTCTAGAGGCTCGCCTCAGATTCACCTTGTGATCATAGATAATGCCAACAATGGCTCGCCTCAGCGACAAGCGCACCCCTTTTCTCAAGCATCCGACTATCATTGATTTCCTAAGAGCGATATCGACCGAGGCGAAGCTAATCTCGATCACGATTCTCTTGTCTTCCTTCCTTGGGCAGTGCCCAAATGCGCAGCAAGTCAGAACTGATGGCAGCAGTTCTCGTCCAGTCCTTTGGAAGTTGGCCAGACATATTGTTAGTGATTCAGGGTCATAGCAGCTAAATTGTACGCTCAGGGAGTATGAGGGTTGAAACTTTCTCAATCCCCCTATTGACCAACCCCTTTGAAGCTTTGCGATGGCTCGGCCGCTATCTCATACAGTCACACGATAGACGACCATGACAATTTCAATCATATACGAGTGTAATTGATTGCTCCTATGCGAGGAAAGCTCGGTCATTTTGACTATCAACCAGGTGACCATAAGGCTCCCAAACATGAGGCTTGTTTGTTCATGGTTCACCAAGTGGCATCCATGGAAATCACAATATTTTCAGTGATGCCCTGTTTGAACTTGTGGTTAAGGTTGTTGATAGCATGAATTCGGCAACAACGTTCTATCTCTACAAAAAGAGGCCAGAGCCACCGCTTTCATGACGGACTCAAACTTATCCAGCCTTCTACATCGTTAGCAGCTCTACAGCTCTTAGTCAGAGTTTCACATCACTATTGTCTCCTCATCACGCCTTTAATCTTACCAACATGAACGAAACGTGGCTTTGGGAATGCTATAACTGCCATTTCGAAAACACATACAGCATCAACAGACAGTGCACAAATTACCCTTGCCAGGCTCATTATGATCCTCGGACGTGCAGGATCTTTCGAGCCACAAGCCAAGACAAGTAGATCATCCTTTCGAAGCCATGCCTCAATCAGAAAGCATCGCTCCCATAATGCGACTAGACGCATTCGAAAACAGGCTAAACGATACACTATCGGTATGGAGAGGCTTGGATTTGAAGAGGCTCTGATTCCGCATGAAGCAACTTCAATCTCACAACTTTTTATTCTGGTTTGGTTCTCAATCTGCCAGTCGAGTTGATGGGGGAGGCATATCCGACTGGAGAGGACAAAACCAACAGCATCATGCTATGATATACAGCGGTACATCATGACGGTACAGACAAAACCATGGGAAACAGTACATGCCCCTGGCACTATTGTCCAAGGGAGATTCGGCGTCTTGATGGCGGTGAATGAGCACGGCCTTGTTGTTTTCATGGCTCTCATGACTCTCTTTTGCGATGATCTGGTGGCGGTCGTCTAACCCTCGCCTTGTTTATGTTGAGATATGGAACTGTCTTCTGTCGTCAGTTACTTTGATTTTTTCATTGATGCTTTCAATTTCCTCCAAATACCCCAGAGGATGCTATCTCTCATCTTGTGTTGCAGGATGCCAGTATCTCGATTACCTTTGCGTTTCTCTTCTCTTCTCTTGTTATATTTTGGCTTTTATTTCTATTCCCAAGTGTCTTTAGAACTTGATTTTCTGCTTTAGACTTGATATATTTCGTATATTCTCTCTTGTTGTTTTCTTTTGTATCTTAGACTAGATGTGTGCTGCCATATGCTGGCGGTCTCATTTTGCATGCCCTTTTCATTTGTCCGGACTGGCAGGCTGATAGAAAAAATATTCATTTGGATCATTGGTTTCAGAGTTTCCCTTAATAGATAAGTGACTATCGTGATTGAAGTTAGCCCTAAATCGAGGCGAGTTCTCCTGAACGTATCGCGATACACCCAATCTTAGCTCAGCGCCTGGCTTCAGTGAGTTTGGGTTTAATATTCGAGGGGCGACAGTGATTGGTCAGAGCGGCTTAGTCAACTTCGTTACATGGAAGGAGTAGAACCTGGAAGCATCGTATTTCAGAGCATATAAGAGAAGTATCATATCATGTTCCCGATTTCGACCGTGGGATTAAGGAGGTGGTGGCACGTAAGTATAAGACTTCTTTACAGTAGGTTAGTAGTTTACAAGCTAGGGTTAGTTTTGGCCCTTGGGACTATAAGATAGGAGACACCGAGCCATGTCACTCTATTACAACTTCAAGTTCGAGTCTTGTTTGGAGTTCTTGTCTTTATACTTAATAATTAGAGGCTTTTCTAGATAATTTAATGTAGTTAAGATTTATTGATCAGAGAATCTGAGCCTCAGCCAAGGAACAGCCTCTCGTTCGATTATTCTTCAGAGAATAGATGGAAGGCTACCTATAAGCGAATGGTGAAGTGCCCGTAGGAGCCGGCTCACCTACAGAGCGTGCGTGATAAGCGATGAAAGCACGCATCTTGACCATTACATGACAGAAAGTTTTCTTCTGAATCATTTCTTCGATATATCGCCCAGAGCCTAAGAGTCGATAATTCATGTCGCCGGGGCTTCAGTAACCATTGATCCTCCTGGCAAACACCTGAAGCTCGCTAGAAACTCGCTAGAAACTTGGTAGTATCAGCACTCCCCTCCCAGACAGCACCACTTGAGATTTGTCCAAGTCTACACCATACCCCCAATTAGACGTTCCGCTTCTCGTCCTAGAACGTACAATACCAAATGAATATTCACAAGCGCAATGCGCATTTGCGACTCATCAGTCCTGCCCTACAAGTTTTAGGACAAGAACAGATATGCCCCAGCGCAGTCCTTTTAGCTCCGATGCCTTGTTTCGCCTCGTAATGCCTAGAGGAGTCTGTGTATCAAACTGTGATTTACAAATCAATGACAGTCATCAAAGGCCGAGTGAGTACTATGGATGTGCAAGCAAGTCCGATTCAGTGCTTGAGATATGCAATCGCATAACCCCTGATCCTTGACGATCAATGTCACTGCAAAGTCTCGCATCACATTTTGATCACGAGAAATACACATTGTACTGCACACAGCCGACAAACGCTTCCAAACATCATTACAATACGTGTTGAACAGTAAAGCATAAAGGATAGCTAAAGCAAGGTTACAGACCTCCAACAGCCGGCCAGCCATCCATCCGTTCCCTGATACTATACAATACAATGCCAAACCTTACCTCCTTGTACGCCCTGGCGCCCGCAGACAAGCAATAAAATGAAGATGGCGGGAAAAGAGCAAGATTAGCACCCAGATTTCCTATCGCTCCCCTGTTCGTGTTCCTGTCCCGATTCGTTTCTCCTGCCTGTATTCTTGATTCATTTCGTGATGCAATGGAGTAGTCCAGGTCTGCGAGAATGCCTCCTTTATCAGTAAGCACAAATCCTCATCCCAACGTCATCAAGTCTCTGATATTCCTAATCGTCTGCGACCACCCGGATCTCGCCATCGCGTGAAAGATCCAATGCCTGTCGGGGCGAAGTCACTCGTGATGATGTCCTCCTGAGACTGGTTGTCGTCCTCGTCGCCTTAGTTGACACCTTGGTCACTGAAGAGTTCTTGGTTCGGCTTGCAGAGACAAGGCCGACACTCGATGCACGCTCCGATGCTCGCCTTTGTGGAGTGCGTGAGTATGTCTGCATGACTCGTTTGGTTGTCGTCTTCTTAAGGAGAGCTCCAGTCGAGACACGTCGCTTAGCCGGTGACTTTGCACCCAGAGCCGCCTTCCTGGTAGTAGAGGCCACTGTCGAAACACCCTTCTTGAGAGCATTTGCTGCGCCCTTGGCCATCTTAGAACCAGCGTTTGAAATGGCTCGCTTCACTCCCTTTGCAGGCTGCACCTTGCGCTTCTTTGCATTCTTACCATCGTCTCCTTCGTCCCCGATAAGCTCCTTAAGCTTACGTTTGCCTGCCTTGACAGCGCCCTTGACTGCATTCTTGAGATCAGTCTTGGGCTGCTTGACTTCACGAGGCTTTGGTCCCAAAACACCACGGCAGTTGGGCTCTCCGCAGAGGCATTTCTGTACGTTCTTGGCAGAGAAAGGGTCAAAGTTGTAGTCATACGTCAGCTCATCACCTGTCATGATGGGCTTATCACCCGCAAACAGAGCCATTCGCGGCTGTCCGGAAACGATCCATTTAATCATTCTGCAATTTGGGTTGCAGCTGTGATTCACGAAACGCGCGATGCTTCCTGTTGTTGCGTCGATGATCATATTTTGATCGAAGCTCATGAGATAGTAGCACTTTGCTGAGTCAGCCGAATTGTCCAATCAAAATCGCAAGATGACTTATAAACTAACCTCATTGTCCTTGTACACTTCGGTCATACGGCGCTCACACTCATCTTCAGTGATGATTTCTCCGGCATACTCCATGATGATCTGGTTGGGTCTGAAGCATCGGTTGCTTCGGACACCATATCCACGGTCCGAGGTCTTGATCACCTCAACACCAACTCGGTACTTTCCGCCCTTGTTTCGGCGCGCCGTGAGGGTGGCAAAAGCACGGTTGGTGCAATACTGCTTGCCCGCATTGCAATTCTGCTCATCACATTCGTAAAGCATAATTCGGTTCTGGCAGCTCTCACCACACCCATCTTCCGGCTTGCAAACGCACTTCGATGAATAGTCGTGGAAGTGGGGGGACTTTCGCCAGTAATCCTTAGATTCGCCAATGAAGCGATCTGGACAACGTTAGTGCTAAACTTGCAATCTCGGCACAAAACTTACTCTTTGTCATTTTCTTCCATTCGTCGGGTTTTGGTTGACCTGGTGGAAGCGGGTTGCAAACCTGGTAGGGGAGCTTGAAGTCGCGGCCTTCAATGAGTGTGCGCAGACCATTAAACATGGGCAAAGGCATTGTCTTGTTGACGCGACCGCTAGGAATAAGTTCCGGCAACTGAGCCAAAGCCTTCTTCTCTCCCGCGGTTAAACCCTTAGAAATGTCGATGGGAGCATCCTGTCCAGCGTAAAGACCCTTAGCAAGGTATTTCTTGACCCGACGCTTCCTGGTGTTAATCACGGGCTCGGGTTCGGCCTCTTTGGGCTCCTTGGCAGCTTGTTCAGACTCAGTCTTCTTTCGTGAGGCTGATTTAGCAGCCTTAGGGTCAACAAATTTTCCGTTTGACCACACACTCAAAACTACAGGCTTCTCGTCGATGTGCGCAAATTCCTTAGTGTCCTGTAGACGCCTGAGCTCGCGTGACATGGGCGTTGAGGGCTTTTCCATGGATTTGCGACTGCGTTTGGCAACCCTGGAGTTCTTAGTAATAGGTGTAGCTGCGATAGGCGCAAAGACACTGGACCGACGCGTCGAAGACCGTCTGCTCGAGCTACTCTCCTCCGCGATCTTCTGGCGACGAGCGCGGGGGGAATCTAGCTTGCTTGCTGACTGAGTAGCCCCCAGCGCGTCGATACCACTGCGTACGGTTTCGGGTGTTGCATCCTGAGGAGTACTGGACGTTCCCTTGTCATCGCCCAAGATTGGGCCGGAGATTGTCTTTCTTCTTCGTCGTCGGTCCGCGACAATGTCTCCTTTGGCGCGTCGCTTTCCATGGCCAGCTGTACCACTCAATTGAACAAGATTGTAAACCGGGGCACTAACGCGGCTACGTCGAGAGCGAACTGGGGCAGGCGGCAGCACATTGACGGCGCTGTTGGTCTCTGTAGGCTCAATGGGCTCGGATGTAATAGGCGCGACTTCGGGAGAGTCAGGGTCGAGTGCAACGTGAACGACATCGCGTTTAGGAGAATCGGAGTGAAGACTGGCTTCATCGGCGACGGTAGTAGGGGGTGTTGAAGTTGCAGACGCGACATTGGAGGAAGAATCGTCCGTGGTGCTGACCTCAAAGGCGCCCTCAGAGGACAATAAGAGTGCCATTTCGGCAGGGGCAAAGCTCGCCTGAGAGGTGTAATAGACTGTTTGACGCGAAATATTTAGAACCAAGAAGTCATTCAAAGTGTAAAAAAAAAGTAAAGAAAATGGATGATTTGAGTAAATTGAAGAGGAAAAGATGTCAAGACGTTGTGCTTGACAAAATTTAGCGTGTAAAGGAAGAAAGTGTGAGGTAGAGAGTTAAATGAAAGTGAGAAGCAAACGCGGCGCGCCCAGAGATGGAGATGGGAGTGGGAAGGAGCGTGGGCGACTAGACAGGTACAGTAATACCTAGTCGAGTGGGTGGTGCTTTCCCCCCGCGCGCGCCGGTCCAACCTTACCTAGACTTGCCCAGGGCAAGCAAGGAAGTGAAATGGTAAGGTCCAAGGCTAATGCTTGGTACGTACTGTGATAGTTTCCGTGCAGGAGAAATAAAAGCCGAAAAAGGAGAAGGAAGGATGGATTCGGCGAGCGAAAGGGAATGCGGAGAGAGTGTCAAGTAGACGTGAAGGCAGGAGGTTGATGTGATGTTGATAGAGAAAGGGAAGAGAGCAGCAATCAAATAAAAGAGACTCGATAAAGGTGAATCACTCTTCTTTTATGAATAAGGAAGAGTGTATCAGAGGAACTTACAGATAAAGCGAAGACAATCGGGTTGTTATATCTTGTGTCGTGTTGTATTGTCTTGAAAGAAGTTCAACAATGAATGTTGATGCTGCGTTTGGACCTCGTCGCGTTCTTTGTTGGTTGATTTAAGGAAAAAAGTGGGATTGAGCGGCCAGGACGTGACGAGGGTCAAAGGAATAGAGAGATACGAAAGGAGGGGGGGATGAAGGAAGCAAGAAGGGTAAAAACCGAGATGAGAGAGATATAGAGACGAATAGTGGAGAATAAAAGTCTCGTGCTCAAGTGTAATACATAAATACCTAGACTCTTGATACTACAAGAGATAGATGGATGGTATCGATGTGTTGCAGTTGTAGGTACTTAGTTTAGTTGTAAGATAGAGAGAGAGAGAGAGAGGAGGAAGAGGCTGGGAGAGCAAGGAAGAGAAGGGAGTTGAGTTGAGTTTGCTCGCCCCCAGAAAAAAGGCTGATGAGTGAGCGCTTCGATGGGATGTAGGGAGCAAAAGAGGAGAAAATCAACAATTGGATGCGAGGATGAACATGGCTGGCTCAATTTCGAGGCAAACGCGAATCTCCTAGACCAAGGCCAAACAGACAGACCAGACCACCCGAGGCTCGAGAGGCTACTTTATTTCCGATGCCGGTACGATACCAGCCAAAGCATTCATGGAACTGGAAAAATTGCACCTGATTCTATACACATGTTCATTTTTTGATCGCATGCACACACACTTGATATTGCTCGAGTTACAGGTCTCCATCTTGATATCTCGTCTTTCACTGCTTTGCCACTTTCAGCCTTGACGGCATCTGACTCAGATACCACCACTTTATCCGACCGATTCCAACTCGTATGTTGATTCAAAACGGGCGATGCAAAAATTTGACTATGTGTATCGCCCGTCGTCGAGTTATCTCAAAGTGACGATATCCGGATACCGCATCACAGCCTCGTTGAGCAAGCATCTCGGCTACCGAGTACCGTAGGTGGCATGTTTCAGCACAGACGTGATCTTCATATAATTGTCCAAAGCCGCAGAATCATTCCAAGTTTCGTGTTCAATCCAAAAATCGACAAAGTCTCGTGTTCTAGAAAATTCTCGCGAGTGACGTTGCGTTTCTTGTTCAGGGGCCAGCGTGCGAGTTACTCCGAAAAGGGCGGGTACTGAGGTTCTCACGGACCTCAAACCACTTCGACACTGCACGCCAAACAAGAGCGAGTTCAACGCCTCAGTTAGCCCATTGAATCCGAAAATTCCATTTTATCCTCAGAAGCGAAGAAAAAACTTCAAGGTCGACTTCGCTCTATTTGTGTCCACAACCTTGCATCTGAAGTGCCGTGCGCCAAAGATCCCCTAGTTCCAGATAACACTCCCTTGCAGCGACAGAAAGCCTATCACTCGACTCTGGGGACTCGTGCATTCTTATCCTATCGGCGATGTTTCGACTTGTCTGAGCCTTTTCAAGGTCAAAATTACCCAAAAATACGCATATCGCCGCCCATGTAACCTGAAGGATCACCAAATCACGGGTTCTAGTCCAGCTTCATCCCTCCCCTGCAACTCCAGCACCACCACAGCCAGTGATCTCCGCAAAACGATTTCTCTTGTTTAGAAAAGCACCGCTTGTGCTGTTTCTACCTCCATGGGAATCGGGGCATTGTTCTGAAGCTTCGCTAACACGGTCAATAGTGGTCAACAGAAGTGCCTGTCGGTATCTCATGAGCCAGTGGCATTCTACGCACTGAACGAATGGCGCACGCCGGTCTCTATCCCTTCGTGAAGTCTGTTACTTATGTTTGCTGCAATGTTGGCAAGTTTGGATTCGGTATGCTCCTTTCCGGTATCATCAGTTCAGTGCCATGTACCATCTACAGTGGTGTATCACCACAGCATGTGCACATACGCAGGATCGAACCAATTCATCGCCGAAGCTTACTCGCATCTCTCTCAAGTGCCCTTCGTACAACAAGTAAAGTTTTTCTGTCAAAAATTCAAGGCGCCAATCAAATTACATTCGTGATCTTGCCAATCGAGCGACAGCCAACCCCAGCAGTCCTGTATCGTTGAGGTCAAGGTGAGCAAACGCACTTAAACAGGGCCAGGACAACCAGTTTCTAGATTAGGACCACTGCCTCTCGCTAGCACAACATCACAGAAAGGGTCTGCGAACAATGCATCGAGTGGTGCGCATATCGACACTAATTCCAACCTCGGCAGCAGAATAGTCTCTGAAGATTGCCATTATGATGTAGAATTCATCTCCTACCCCATTCTCTCGTAGAAGAGTTTCACCATGGAAATACCTACAAACATGCTTCTATAAATTTGGTCATGTCAAAGTTCCATTAAAAGTGACGTGTCATCGTAGCGGGTGCAGTTACGCGCATCAAGACCAGCCTCTCCACTAACGCAGCTCGTTCTCGTTTACGCCCACTGTAGACTTTTCTTCTGGTGGTTTATCTTTATGTACCAGTGTATGTCCCTTAACTTGAACTGACTGTCGCAAATTCTGTATGTCTCTGAGGCGTCAACGATGATCCGAATGCTATAAAGACCATGACTTCAGCATTAGTGGGCTCGACAGGCAACTTGTCCATGTTGACAGTCAGTCCTTTATCATATCATCCCATCACTTCTCTCGATAAAGTTCAAGTATTCTCTGATAAGATAGAAACACCAAACTGCTCTTAGAATGGCCGTGACTTACGAGACATGATAAATCGCTGGTACATGTTGGATTTTGCATTGAGTTTGAAGCCGTCAGTTGTCAACCACGTGGACTTCCTATACGACGAAATTCAATCCCCAAAGCCTTGTTTAGCCTTTGCATCCACATTGACTACCTCTCCAGAGGCATCTGAGACGCACAAAGAGAGCCGATAGCTCAGTTGTGTCCGTTTTCGTTACCAAGTCGAACACTCCCTGGCCTTAGAGTGTGATAAAACTTCTGACGCTCAGCGAGGGTGCCAAAGTGAAATGGCCTCAAGGCCTTCGAAGATACACTAAATTTACCTAAGTATTTTTGACACTTACGATTGAGGTCGTAAGTATTGCCTCCCCTAGCCTGTCTTTACATCATGAGTCTAGGGTACGGTCACACAAGACATCACAACAAGACGCATTAGGTTTGACAAAAACTAACGTCTCAATTCTCGGTCTCAGTCTATTGTAGAATTATAACATCTTTAGGCAGTGATTATCACCTCTGGTGCGCTCCTCATAACTGAATGGGGTATTGTTTACGGTATCAAATCACACGGTTCTTGGTATCCTTCACTCTCTCACTCGCACCTTTTTTCTTGCACACAATACTGCTTAGGCAGCCGTCTCCTTCTTCTCAACATCGGCAGTAAGAGTATCCTTCTTTTCAGACTCAGCTGGGTTGACGGACAGCTTCTCCAGGGCCTCCTCGATGGGCTTCTCTCCAGCTTGCTCCACAGCCTGCTCTGCAGTCTCGGCCTTGGCTGCCTCTACAGGAGCCGGAACTGGGGCCGGGGTAGCCTCTGCAGCAAGAGCGGGAGCAGGAGCTGCGGCGGCCACAGTAGGCTCAGTAGTGAGTGTCTTCTTAGTAGCGGGAGCCGACTCGGGAGTGACGGCAGTCTTCTCAGCTTTGATAGGGTCGGAGGCAGCAGTTTGCTCGGGAACCTCAGTAGGTGAAGGTTCGGCAGTGGTCTCAACAGCCGCAGACTCACTAGCCTCAGTCAACGCGACAGACATACCCTCCTTGACACTAGCTCCTTGACCACCATACTCCTTGGGCAGAGTAGAAACAATACCCTTCAGCTCAGTGGCCAGTGTAGTGCCAGAGGTCATGGGGTGGAACTTGCGGAGGGTAGCAGGGGCAAGGAAGAGCTTCATGGCGCCAAACATCCATCCCATGATGGCGGGAACATTGACAAAGTACTTGTGCGCGAGCAGCTCAGGGTAAGCCATTGAGAAGACGGAGATGGTCTCCTTGCTGGCGGCCTTGACGGCCGGGTCCATGCGGAAGAAACTGACATTGAGGTAGTCGTGGACTTGAATCATCTGGTAAGGATCCTCGCCCCCCTCGGGAATGGGCTCAGTGACTTGGTCTAGCTTGAGCTTCTGAACGCTGAGCTCCATGATAGCAGCGCGCCACTTGATAAACCTGGTGTAGAGTCAGTGAAGCTGTTTCATTTAAAGAAGAAAACTTAAGACCTTGGTCCTAAGCTATATAAAGATTTAGCTGAACTATCCCAAGCTTTGAGGATTATTTGATGAATTTATCAATAATCCTCCAAGTTTAGAGTAGTTTAGCTAGATCTACTGCTCTCTGAGGCTGGGGTTGAAACTCACTCCTCTACATTGCCAAAGGTGGCCTTGTTGTCCTTGACGGCACCGTAGATGTTCCAGGTGATGATGGTCTCCTTGCCATTCTCTCCCTTGTGGACAGTGACATAGCCCAAGTCCCCAAATTTGTTCTTGTCGAAAGTCTGAGTGACGAGCGCGGTAGGATTCATCTTCTTGCGCCACTCAAGGGCCTGAGTGAGCTGCTTCTCAGCTGCCACGGGGTCATCATTGTTGGCGCGGAGGAACTTTTGCAGGACGACCTTTGTTGGTACGTGGTCAATGTTGGTGAGCTGAACACCCCACATCTCCTTGTGAAGTGTCTTGCTGAAAATATCCTCAAGGCGAGCATTGAGCTTGGTAAGAGGCGCCTCAGGAGTTGCAGGGTTCTCTGCAGGAACGGCAGCGGGAACGGTCTTATCCTGTTCGGCAGCCATGGTAGTTGTTGAGTTTATCAGAAGGTGTGTGTGAGAGAGAGAGAGAGAATGACGAAGATGAGATGAGTTCAGTGACGGAGATCGTGGGGGATCGAAGCTTTTTGTGTTCAGCTTGTCCTTGTTGACTTGACGAGTCTTGTCAGACGCAGCTCCTGAATCGGATTGTTTTGGTGCACCTGCCGAGCGAGACGGGGGCACAATAATAAAAGGCAAACAAACACACACGGGAAAGTGAAACTCGTTTCGACGAATCCAATTCGACTGATGTTGTTTGTCCGTTCAAGAAGGGAGCACGGATTATCAGGTGAATGGAAGACCTTAAGTACCTATGATTAGGGGAGACAGCTTGATGGCTGATCCTACCTTAGTGTCCGTGGGCCAAGGGCGGGAAATGCCCTGTCGTTTCGGCAAGTGGAGATGCCCTGAAGGCCGTTTACATTGGATACACTCGGAAGAATGTTCCTTCTCATTGGCTGACCGCTGAGAAATAAACTTAGGCACATGGAGTCTGCTGATTTTCTAGGCGTT
The DNA here is from genome assembly GCA_013755755.1 of Fusarium sp. NRRL 25184. Classification (NCBI taxonomy): domain Eukaryota; kingdom Fungi; phylum Ascomycota; class Sordariomycetes; order Hypocreales; family Nectriaceae; genus Fusarium; species Fusarium sp. NRRL 25184. The sequence continues at coordinate 30,747 of JABSSZ010000054.1, read as the reverse complement.
TCTCTCTATAATTCCAGCACTAACTTAGGACCTTTATAGGTACCTACCTTAATACTTAGTAGACAGGTATGTGACGAAACCTGGGTAAATTTAGGTATAGTAGTGTAGACTTGGAAAGCCTTTAGTTGAGGTACCTAGCTGTTTTTATCACCTAGAATAGGTCCCAAGTCGTCTGGCGTTCCCATGGAGGTATAGGTAGGTAGCTACCTACCTAGGTACCTACCTTAGGTTAGTAGACATGCAGCTTTTCAGGGCTGCATTACCTAAATCAATTGATCCATTCTCAAGTCTTATGCACACACCCTGCTTAAGCCCATAAACGGGCAGAGTAGGTAGATTCAAAACATGATATGTGACAAAATATGACGGTTAATGAGCCGGTTCGGAAGTAAATCCCAGATAGCAATACAAATTATCTCTCCAAAAGGAGCTGCAAAAGGTGAAACAGCCGGGGCATAATACGGTGTACTACGGACACAACATTGTTATGGATATACTCCGTGCACTGTACAATCAATACGAACCATCAACCCAGTCAACATCATAGCACGGCATGAGACACCACAATTTACCAAAAAGGCGTTTTTTATTTGTTTATTTATTTTTATTTTTTTATACAGCCACTAGAATCTAAAGTGACCCAAAAGCACAGGCAATATCTCTCAAACTCCTTAAACTCCGAACCATGTCAGCGTCCTTTGTATAACCCTGAGCTGGCATCCATCCTCGCTCCCGAATTAAATCCTGCCTATTAGTGCGCCACGAGTTTTCTTCCTCCAGTCTTTGTGGTCCTCTAGCCTTGGCCCCGAGTAATTCAACCAAAAGCTGAGTAGCAAATATTGCCGAAGAAGTGGCTAGGGAGTCTTGGGTGTGGGAAAAGATGGCCAAAGATCACTGGTGACATAGCCCAGTGGGATGCTGAAATGCAAGGTGTAGTCCGAAAATGAAATCTAAAAGAAGCGAAATGAGTAGCGTCATAGGGCCGTCTCAAAAGAGCAAATCGGGTGGCCGAATTGTGATATGCAAAGTCAGGGAGCAAATCAAGTTGGTATCAACAGAGCACCGAAGCAGGAGCAAGAACGGTGCCGTTGGTCGTGTTCAGTTGTAGCCGAGAGCCCGGCCAAGGATTCGCTCGATAGCTGAAAGCTCGAGGTAGGCACACTGTCCCAGAGTCATTTGATCAAACTGAGGACCCTGGATGTAGTTGACCTCGTTGAAAAAATAACCCCAGTACTCATCAGTCTCCTTGAGTGTTTCCTGAATGACAGTACGCTCATGGATAGGGCGGATGAGGACATCACGAGCGCTCTGCTCACGGATTAGACGAATGTACCACTCAACAAGGTCGAGAGGAGCGTCGGGCTTGCGCGTGATGGCGTACTGGTGAACCCAGCAGTTGGCGTTGGCCGGCTGGTGGTGACGGCGCTGCTGCTCCATAGGGATCATCTGAACCATAAAGGCAATGTTATCCTTCTGAAGGGCGGTAAAGCCATGACACTGCATCGCAGTCTGAACAACTCGCTGAAAAAGCTGGGACGTGAGGTTGACAGGATCATCCTGCTGCGAAACTGATCTGCTGAGCAGACGGAGGAGCTTGATAGTCGCCTTGTACATCGCGCCACGCTGAGAAATGGTGATGTGGTCAGCGGCATACCAGGGGAACTTGCGGAGAGTGCTGATGAGGCACTCGTAGGGGCGCTGGGGACACTCCTTCGAAAATGGAGATCGATGAGGGACTTCAACATGCTTGACGAGCATGACCATCTCTTCAGGAGATATAAAGCCTTTGAAGTTCTCCCAAGGCTCTTGATGGTTGTTGGGAACTACCTTAGGAGTTGCGCCATCCCAAAACACGCCGTGGGCAAGAGGGAAGAGATCCTGCATAAGCGCAGACTGGCTTGATAGCTCAACCTCGATGGAGCGTTCTCCAAGACGACTCACACGGCCAGCTTGAGCGTGTTGGTGGTGCTTCTCAGCACAACGCATGGCATCCTCCATGGTGACAAATTCCACGAAGGCGTCCATGGTTTTGGAAGTCGCCCTGTCCATGATTATATGGATGGGTTCTTCCACGTCCGGCAACATGCGGCTATTGCGACCGATAAAGGCCACAATCTCGGCGCGCTTGGTTGAGAAGGGTATCTAACGAGATCAGAAAAGGGAAATGAAGCAGATGCTAAACAGGTACTCACGTTCTTAAGACGAACAGCGCCGGCAACAGAGGCTTTGGCACAACCAGGGCCACTTGCAAAAGGAAAGAACTCAGGTTTCATGGCAGTCTCAAGGGTAGGAAGGCCAGAAGGAGTATCTACCAATTTGGATAGCTCAGGTGACATGTTGCTGGTGAAGTTCCCGGCCACAGGGGCTGCGAGCATGGCCTGCTGTACAGCGGGTGGAGGTAGATTCGGGAATGGAATCAACGCAGTAGTCTCAGCACGTTCAGGACTACCAAAAGGGTCATGGGGAGCGGATTCATGTGCCATAGGAATAGCCTGCACACCCAAGTCAAATCGCGGAGGAGGCAAGTTGTTGACACCATGGGCGGATGATCGCGGTGCGTAATTTCGCGGCTCTGTCAGATGCTGGTTAGGTCCCGAGTTGGGGGTAGACTGCGAAGCACTCATGCGATGTCCACTGTAGTGGTGCGGAGTGTGGCTGGGGCTCGCAAGAGAGAGACCCGAATTGTAGGAAACACTCTGAGGCAAGCTGGGGTTGTAAGCATTGGTCTGGGGGACCCCAATGGGCGTGTAGAACTGCTGGCCGCCAGCAGTAGGGCGGGAGCGAGCAGAATTTTGGCTGCCTGGCTGAGATGCCGATGAGCGACCATGGGGAGGAGACATGAAGCTAGTCTGTCCTCCACTGCCAGAGTTGTCGCTCTGAGTATGCTGGGTAGCCTAGGTTTGCAAAGGTTAGGATGGGTCTTGAAGTAGATTTGCCATGAGATTTTATGTGTCTCAACATAACATCAAACAGGACAAGTTAAGACTTACAAATAGCTGTGTGCGATGAAGAAGACGATTGCCAATCACTGAACCACCAGGATGTCCAGTGTTGCTGTTTGCGAGGTGATTGCCTCGAGAAGCCTCGTTTGTTGCAGAAGCATTCGCCGATCCATTTACGATAACATGCTCGGGGCTATTGTTAGACAACGGGGTAGCACTACTAGCCATGATGTGGGAAATATGCCCGGATGTTGGAAAAGCAGCATTGTTGACCATGCCATCGATTGTACCGTTGACTGTCTCAGTGACCATGTTCATGCCATTGCCTTGGATGTGGCCTCCCATCTAAGGGGCCACAGCGTCAGGGGTGTATGGAATAACTGGGTAGATTGCATGAGCAGCACCATCCGAGGGGTTGTTGGGCGGTGCCGTGGGATGCCCAGGAAAGCCAGCGTACTGTGCAGGAAGCGCTGTTGCCGCGTTCATGCCAGGCTGAGCACCAGCATATCCGCTAGCCTGCCCCAGAGTTAGTGGGTGGTTGAGAGGCCATATCAGTGGGAGTCTCTGACACTTACCTGAAGGGCATTGTGAAGAGCCTGTTGGGCTGATGGGACCCAAGAATTCGTGTTGGGAACCACATGTGAAGCAGCCTCGGGTTGGTATCCGCCGTCCGAACCTTGAGGGTGGCAAGGCTGGGGATAGAAGAATGGTATATTGGACGGAGGGTTGGAAGCTGGCGGGCCAGAGCGTTGGGCCGCGGAGTCTTCTTGAGCCATCAGGAGCACAGAACGATCTGGTTAGCCCAGAGGTGATCGGAGTTGGTCTGACTTGAAGGAGTTGTCAGTCAGGAAATCAAAGGCATTGACCAAAACATCGTTCAACGAATGGATGGATACTGAATTGCAATACTCTAGAGAGAGGTCTCTTGTTGGAGGTATTGGGTCGGGATGCGGAGGAAACTTACCAGTCGAAACTTTGTGTCAATGTATTTCCGGTACGGCGATGGACAATTTGGGAAAGACAGCTGTGTTTTTGAACTGAGTGCCTACAATAAGTCGCTTGACTTTGAGATAAGTTGGAGATCAAAGAAGATGGTAGAAGCTCAGGCACCGAAGTGGTTGGTAAATGAAAGAGAAAAGAGAAAGAGATCAGGTGAGTGTGAGGAGTTTTATGGTAGAGCAATGAGGTCACACGCGATTATAGAAACTTCTCTTGAAGTTCACTGTTAGTGTATGATCCCAAGAATGAGGTGCAGGTACAAGTTCGGTTGAAGAATGAAGAGGGAGTGTTTGCAAGCGCATCAGACGATGGTTGCGCCCAAGGAGTGCACGTGATCTTTTGAGCTTCCTAAACCCCAAGCCTTATTGTTTGAAAGGCATGTCAGAGTCGACCGTGAGGTAAAAAGTAGGCAAAAGGTGGTGAGAAGAACAGGGCGAGGGTGCTGGCAGGTGCTTATATTGCCGGCAGCTTTCAAAGAAGACAAGTGAAGAAGTACTTACGGATTGTCAACACACTGTTGGTGATGGAGACGATGCGAAGTTGAGAGGTTACTGAAGCAGAACCTGGACGGAATCGGAGAGCTGCGTTCAAGACGGGCGCCTAACTGTTCGGGTTTCGGGGATCGCAGTTCGCAGGGCTCGGGTATGGCGGACGTAAGGGCGTAGGCGAGACAAAAAAAAGGAAATGCCTTCCAAGTATCTCGAGGCCAGCACTGGACTTTCTAGATGGTTAGCGTCGTCGAGTGAAAGTGTTCAGCGCGAAGTCGGCATTTCAAGGATGAAGGTCGATGGTTGAAGGTTGAAGAATGGATGAAGGGATGAATGAAAGGGTTTCCTGCCTCACGAAGTAAGGGAAAGGATACAAACCTTGATCAAGATACCTAGGTAGCTTGAAAGATATCAAGACGACGTGAGTTGATAGAGCGAAGCGACCCAGAGTATCAAGGTTGAAGAGTGGTCAGGGTTGGAGGACGAAAGAGAAGAAACAATACCAACTGCAAAAGGCAGAAGGCAGAAAGAGAGAGCAGAATAATCTCAGGGACTGATTCGAAGAGATAAAGGTGGAGGCTTGACTGATATACGTTGTCAAGCATGAAATAGTGCAATGGGCACTTGTGGTTGAATTGTTGTTGAGGGTCAAGTGAAAGTTGCTTAGCAACAAAGCAGCAATAGCATCAAGCAATTGACTCCAAGAAAAAGAACCTATGTGCAGAATTGCTTTAGCTTGACGGTGCTGGGCAGTTGTCTAAAGCAATAGAAGAGAAGAGTACAATAGAAAGGGGGGTGTTGGAGACAGTTCCTTGCAAGTGATTGACAGTGATTCACTTACTATTGTGAGAATCGAGTTCAGCAGTGGCCAGTAACTGATAGAATAAGGATAATGGTAACAATAATGCTTATGAAAAAAGGATAGTCGATGAATTAAGAAGGATGAGATAATGGTAGTTGGTTCAAGAACGTGTTGATTGTCTTACGTAAAGACCCATTGATCCCATGAGGGAATCACGACAGTGCCTCCTTCCTCAACTGGTAGTGTTCTGATTAGAACTTATATACTAATTCTGGTATAAACCTGGAAACCATGGTTTCTATCCAAAGAATGATGTTATCAGATACAATAAAGGCTTCGTTTCCAGAAAGATACGCATTTCAATTCGGTAAGGTCGGCAAAGTTTATGTCTAATGTCGTTATCTGGAACCTCCTTCCTCACCACAGCATGAGGCTCGCCTATCAGAGCCTCTGCAGTTCAATGCTATCACGAATGGTTGATACCTTTTGCCTGGTCACAGAAACATTGAGACAACCGACACTCCCAAGCAAACTCCAAGCCTCAAACCAGCTGAGGGGTTTAGTCAAACTGCCAAGGTCAGCACCGTCTCATAGGTCATAAAAATAGTGATTGGGCCATTCTTACAGGTGTAAGGAAAGACTCGGCCACGAATCGTGCTCGAGCGTTCAACTATTGCAAATTAGCATGGAGTTGCTTAAGATTACAGTCCGACTACTCACAAATAGCTTCATCTCGGAGATCTCCTTGTCGACCTCTTCCATAAACTGAATAATAAAGTCGACAAGCTTGTGCTTCAGCATTTCCTCGGTGTGGAAGTTTGTTATCAGGAAAGAAATGTCATAACCCTACAACGATGTCAGTCAGGGGTAACTCAACGAATATCGCATGACCAGTAACCAACCTTGATAGGTTTCCTCCGCAGAATGAAGAAGGACTCTGCACGTTGCGTCAAGAATCTTGTAAACTTGTGGACCAGGATATGCTCGATCTCATCGGCCTGCTTGATCTTGATGCTGATACGGACGGAGTTGATGCTGGGCTCAATCAAGACACGCTCGTTCTCGTTGCGCGCAATGGTCAAGGGCTGCAGCAGGACCTCGGGGGACGTCTGGGCCTCAATCTCTGGAACATTATGTCGCTCGGCGGTCTGGGAAGCAAAGTTGGAGAGTGTGAGCGCGGCGGTCAAGCTGCTGCGTACGCATTGCAGGTAGGGTCTGAGGGATTGAGACTAAGCGGGAGATAGCTGTCAGCTTGCGGTCTGGATCGTGAGATATGATTGAGCATGTACCATGGCAGCAAATACGTCCTCAGACGTCCTCAATTAACTAGAAATAGCACGAATGTAGATGTCAACGGTGAACACGGAGCTCGGCGGGGTCGGTCGACGTTGACGTTGAAGGTTGGAGCTTCGGCGAGGTGAGGCGCAGTTGTTAGTGAGGCGTCGCCAGGCCTGACGTCTCCCGCGTCTTTAGGTGGGGCGATGATGGGGAAACTTGGGGAGGTTCACGTGTGAAGCTTGAGCCTCAAGAGCTGTCTGTGGCTTGATAATATCACAGCCACAGCTCTGCTCTCTTGTTGCCCCGCGGAAGCTACCTACACCGCTTTCCCCACTAACATTTCGCCTTCGTCCAGGTACCACTTGGTGACGCACCTCTAGCATCTTCCACGCCTCACAAACATCGACCTTGAGCTAAGGGACGCTGACTCAGGACGTTTTCTTCTTCTTCTGCTATTGTATTGTTCTTTTAGATCCTTCTTTTGCAGAGAAACCGAATAGACGGCATCCAGTGCCTGGACAGACTCAAATCCGTCGTACCGCACCCCTCCTTCAACGCTTGAGCTCTGATAGACCGAAATCATGTCATCCATATCAGGTCAGTAATGGCTACATGCCCGTGTTTTCATCGTCTCTAGCCCAATTGTACAAACACGTACTGACCGATCACAGTCGTGGTGAAACACCAAGGCAAGAAACACGATGTCGAGATCGACCCCAGCTCTACTGGCGAGGACTTCAAACTCCAAATGTTCAGCTTGACCAACGTCGAACCCGAACGCCAAAAGATTTTGATCAAGGGTGGTCAACTCAAAGATGATGCCGATATGAGTAAACTCGGCTTGAAGAACGGTCAGGTCATTATGATGATGGGTACCCCAAGCGCTGGTGGCGACGCCCTCGTCCGACCAAAGGAAGCGATCAAGTTTGTCGAGGATATGACAGAGGCTGAAAAGGCTCTACAAGTCGGTGCGAGACCTGCTGGTTTGATCAACCTGGGAAATACGTGTTATCTTAACTCAACCCTCCAGACTCTGCGTCTGATTCCAGAGCTTCAGGAGGCTCTCAACACGTACCAGCCCGATGGCAACGCCAGCAGCTTTATGATGACGGGCACGAACATGGACCTGGCATCTCAACTCTCAAACTTGTACAAGAAAATGGGAGAAACACAGGAATCCTTTCCTCCCATGAACTTCTTGAACGCTCTGCGAGTGGTATTCCCCCAGTTTGCGGAAAGGTCCAAGACAGGACAAGGGTTTGCTCAGCAGGATGCAGAGGAGGCTTGGTCCCAAATCGTGCAGCAACTTAACCAGAAGCTCCGCATCAAGAGCGAAAACACCCCTGAGACCTCCTTCGTGGAGAAGTACATGTCTGGCGAGTTCAGTTCGGTAATGGAGTGTGATGAGGAAGAGGCGCGCAATGCTGGCGAGCAGCCCATCATTAACAAGGAGAGCTTCGCCAAACTCAACTGCCACATCGATAGCTCAACAAATCATTTGCGAGATGGCATTGCCGCCGCGCTGAAGGAGAAGCTTGAGAAGCAGTCGGAAGTCCTGGGTCGCGATGCTGTCTACACCAAGACATCCAAGATCTCTCGTGCTCCCAAGTACCTGACAGTGCACTTTGTGCGCTTTTTCTGGAAGCGAGAGACTCAGAAGAAGGCCAAGATCATGCGAAAGGTGACTTTCCCCATGGAGCTTGATATTGTAGAGTTCTGCTCCGACGAATTGAAGAAGGCTCTTATTCCTGTGCGCGACAAGGTTCGCGAGATTCGCAAGGATGAAGAGGATATCGAGCGGGCCCGTAAGCGACGTAAGAAGACTCACGATCAGGACGTCGGCGATATCCCAGGCGGCGCTGGTCTTCCTACCGAGAAGGAGAAGAAGGAAGCAGAGAAGAAGGAAGGCAAGTCAGCAGATGGCGACGTTGTCATGGGCGAGGAAGGCGAGACATACAAGACGGACGCCGACATCGAGGCTGAGAGAAACGCTTCCATTGTTGAGGCCAAGAAGGAGCTCAACGCTCTCATCAACCCCGAGCTGCGAAACGATGATGGTGCTAATCAGTCTGGTCTGTACGAGCTCCGAGGTGTCGTGACACATCAAGGTGCCAGCGCCGACAGCGGCCACTACACCTCATATGTCAAGAAAGCTGCACCCGTTGACCCCAAGACTGGCAAGAAGGGTGAGGAGGACGGCAAGTGGTGGTGGTTCAACGACCACCAGGTTTCAGAGGTTGAAGCTGAGAAGATTGCGACTCTCGCCGGTGGTGGTGAGTCTCACTCTGCTCTCATTCTCCTGTACCGAGCCATTCCTCTGCCCTCTGCCGAGGGTGTCCTGGAGTAAAAAGAGCAACTAGGACGAACTTTACTAGAAGTATATGGCCACCCGGGAATGGTGCTAGATGATTTGATGAATAAAACCGGACAGGAGCATGGCATGGCGGTCAGGCGTAGGGAGAAAGCATGACATGTAACTCAATCAATAAAACGTTAATTACACAACCATATGACTTGGTGGAAGCTTCGAATCTATTGTTCTCTCAAGCTTCTTTCTACGATGTATGTTGAACAGATGCCCGTGTCCAGTAAACCACATTTTAACCATCCATAACGCCTATGCTTCGTTTCCAATAAGATGCCCATAGAGTTACAACGCAATAATACAGCCGTACCAATCCTGTGATCTTGCCACGGTCATGGGCCTTCACTTTCTCTTGCCTTCTCAGCCTCGCGTTCCTTAACGCGGACCTCGAAGTCATCCATTTTCCTTTGGAGAACAGCCTTTTGTGATACCAAAGTTTTTCGTTGGGATAGGAGAGCAGCTATTTGTTCGTTGGGGGATGTCGCCCGGAACTCTTGAATTGCCTGTCTCAGTAATTAGCCATGTCCTTTGTGATTTGTTTTGTTTTGTTTGCCATACCTCTTTCTTCTCGTTGTCTGTCTTTAGTTGTGCGCCCGTGATGGTGCCGGCAAAAATGCATGCTGCAAAGGCAACAGCCCAAACACCGCGCTTGAACTTTTCTTGTCTTGTCCACTGATGAACCGCCATCGTATGAATTATTTTCGCCCGGCAGGTTGTGTGTATCACCAGTATCCCTTCCAGATCTCTTCTGAAAGCTTACTGCGCTGTCGACGTGACAGCTTGTGAGCGGTAAAATATGAACCTGATGTCGAGGAGGACGAATTCGTGGAGCTTAGGATCGGCCGTGATGGATTGGACGGTAGTGGAGACAAAGTTTTTGATCTGGAATCAAGGAATTGAAGCTCAATCGGAGGAATCGACGGCGTCGGATCTTCAATAGAGTCGGAGGCGGATCGCCGGGTCACGGTCATGGCGGACGAAGAATTATCGGCGTCACGGAGGTTAGGCGCCGAGTGGATCTTTTGCGGTAGCGGTGGCCTTACTAAGCAGGCTGCAGCTGAGAGTGTAGTTGTAGTGGGGATGAGGGGCATCGTGGGGGAAATGAGGTGTCGTTGATGTCACGGCTTAGGGAGGTTGAGGTCAGAGTGGAGGGAGTCAGTAAAATATTGGTAAGAATTGGTAAGATTATAAAGATTTGACTTGGCAATCATTGTAGGTTTAGAAGGTGAAGAATTGTGTTCCAAGGGGACGAACAAAGCAGGTCAGAGGTCAAAGAATTGGAAGGTTTTCTCATGTTCGTACAGAAGGAACGGCAATGGATCAATGACTGAGCTTATTGAGACTCGCGAATCACATTTTTGGAGTATTTGCACCTGACGAGAATAAGATTCACGACTGTTTATTTATCTACCAAGGTACTCATCTCTTAGGTACTTTTGTTGGTTAACTTGTTATCGTGAGGATGAAGGGTTTCACTTATTGTTTCGCCCATTATCTCACCTTCAACCGTTACAGCGTAGACTAATACTTCAAGCAGACGGGAGACGCAAGCTGATACCCACAATGGACACGCGTACTTCCAACCACTGCGATTAGGCAAGCCACAAAAGCGGCCGCCGGATAATACTAATGGCATTTATCCTGCAAGAAGGACCTCGATCAGGTTCTTTCCAGAGATGGGCAAATGTTTACGTTGAAACAACGTCAATGGAACCTGGAAGATGTGGAAGGTACCCCTCCCCACGGTACCTGACTGACTGATGAGACAGCGGGGTTTGTCACCCAAACGTAATCCATCCACTTCATCCTCAACACCAAAATCAATGTTGGAGATAATCCATTCGCCATCTTTTTTTCTTCTTATCTAGAGACTTTTTTTCTTGCCTAAAAGAACTCTTTTCGTGTGAAATAGAATACCCGCTGCTTCCATTTCATCCACGATACCTCTCAAAACTTCGACGTGGTTCGTTTGACCCCGCCATCACCAGGCCACTGTCACGTCGGATCATATTCCTTCTGACCACTCGAGGAGCTTGGCTGACACCTGATATAGAAGTTTCCAGAGTCTTACGGCTTGATATAGTCTGGACACTGGGCACTGATAGTGGCTTAAATTCAAGCGAATTCCCAGAAATTCCCATCAAGTTCCAAACATTCCAAACATGTCGACTCCGCGTGTCTTTGTTATTCGCCACGGCGAGACAGAATGGTCACTTAATGGTCGTCACACTGGCTTGACTGATATCCCACTCACTGCCAATGGCGAAAAGCGTGTTAGAGCTACAGGAAAGGCTCTTGTTGGGCCGGATCGTCTCATCGTCCCCAAGAAGATTGCTCACATGTAAGTCTCCTTCGACTGAGGACGATTCCCAAACAATTATTATGAAAGTAATCCTAGGAGGGCCTCACGTAGAATGAATTTTGCACCAAAGTCTTCCAAGAAGAGCCAGCATATTCTGAATTACACCACGTCGCATTATCACGAACCAAAGTTGATTATATTTGATCTGGAGTAAACTAATACGCTGCCCAGTTACGTTTCACCACGAAAGCGCGCCCAGCGTACATTTGAACTTCTCAACCTCGGGCTGAAACGTCCTCTTCCTTGGACACCTCACGGCGCTCCTGATGGTACTGGCCTTCAATGTGAAGCCGAAGTGGAGGTCACGGACTACATCCGGGAATGGGACTACGGTGACTACGAGGGAATCACGACACCTGAGATCCATAAGATCAGAGCTGAACAAGGGATCAAAGGGTCTTGGGACATCTGGAAGGATGGATGTCCTGGCGGAGAGTGAGTATTGCCTAAAACTTATTTACCCTATACCAGAAGACCAAACATCTAGTGGTCGTTCCATCTAACACTCTCACAGGACTCCCCACGATGTCACCAGAAGACTTGACCAACTAATAGAGGAGATTCGTGAGAAATATCACAAGCCAGCCATGGGAAAGGGAAACGATCAGTGCGGCGACGTGTTACTTGTTGCCCATGGACACATCTTACGTGCCTTTGCTATGAGATGGGCTGGCTACGCTCTACCAGAAGGGCCAACTTTCTTATTGGAGGCAGGTGGTGTTGGAACACTCAGGTCAGTCGAGGGAGCTGATTTCTTCTTCATGTGCCCAATTTACTGACAATATGTAAGCTATGAGCATCATAGAATCGAAGAGCCGGCCCTCCTCCTCGGCGGCGCTTTTGTTGTTGAACTTGACGGGCAGGATTAGCCGCTACCCAAGACCAAATATTTCAGGCATTGGCACCCAGATGGTTTCTTAGAGCATAGAATTGGTTGTTTAATGAACATGTCCTCGAATCGCACCAACAGCTGAGCCAAGTCCCCCCTAGTCCAGAGATGGTAACTCATAATCTCCCGACGATCAGACCCCAATGATATTGCATCACTGGGTCACGACACGACCAACGGACGTTTCAATAATCGAAGCTGACCTCGCACAGACGATGGCAGGGCTAATGTCATCGATACGTATCTCGTGCACTTGAGCTGGCGCATTCGACGGAAATGAACAGACCTCCGTTTGGTGGCACCAGCGTCAACAATCAAAGTGTGTTTCACACTTATTACCAAGATTCACCCAAATACCTCTCAAAAACAAAGGGCGTGTCCAAAAGTAAACAGGGCAAAGCCTTGTCGCACGACTTGGGAGACCCTTGCTATGGGCGTTCTGGAAGCGCGGATGAGGCTGAAGGGGCGACTCTCACATGATATCCCTTTCCCGCCTACCAGACACGGGATCGCGCCGCCCCGGACAAGCCATTTCCCTCCCTTCTCTTCTTTTCTTCTACAGACGGCATATCTAATTTCCAGATTCCAATAGCCTACTTCGACTCCATCGACTAATGTGCCAAGAATGGTTCACTTCATCCCTTGACATCGAAAGTGGCTTGGCTGCTGCCGGAAGAATGCATCCGCACACCATAACTTACGGCCCCCCCTCTAGACAAGGTTTTCTTCGACCGCAAGGGCGGGACGGGACGGTCCAGTTGAGTATAAGGGTGTGAGGGAAGGCTTGAAGGGAGAGGTTTCGTCGGATATGGAGTCTGTTGCCAGGGCAAAGGGCTGACTTACTCACGCCGGACTAGGAGTAGCCTCCGGTCGCGAACGGCTGTTTTACCAAAGCATGACCGGACTGTTGGATCGGATGGGCTGTTTCTTGGCTGTAATTGGGCTTGTGATGTGCATTGAGTCTCGATATTCATTCCAGTGTCTGGTGGCTGATGTAACGTTGGTAGGAGCGCTGGGTCCCCTGGACAGTCAAGCTTTGACTACGACAGCTGTACGGAGGTAGATGGCTTCAGATTACCAATTTTGCTAGGAACTACAATTGATCACGTATGAGACACCTCGTCGGAGGTCGTCGGAGGGATATTGTGCGATCATAGGTGTCAGTATGACATGGCATCTATGCAGCTAAGTAACGATACTCAACAAGACATTATGTACCAGCCTTGGGAAGCCGAGTATCAGAAGGACGGCTATCGGCAGCTTGCATCGTGTGAACCATTAGCACCGTATAAGATTGCTCTGGTACATATTTGAGGGCCATATTCTTGCCTCTAATGCTGGGTGGTCTATTGTTCAGGACCGACGAGACAGTCCTCGTAGACACTCTTTTTATGGCTTGGATGCTCTGGCAATAAAAATCCTCTTAGCCGTAGGTGAGCCCTTTTTCTTCCCGTTCCCATGAACATGCTCCCCGCTGCCGCTGTGATTGTCCTCACTGTGCTCGTGATTACGACCATGACCATGACCGTGTCCGTGGCCATGATCATGGCTGTGACAATCCTTGAATGTGATAGGTCCCGGGAGCTCTTGGTAAGCAAAGTCTACAAGTCCAGCATCCTCAAACATCTTCTTGATCTCGTCCTCGATAAACCCATGATGTGTTATACCACGCAGAGCAGCATCCTTGGGGTCTATCTTGTGGGCAACAAAGTCAACGATGAAGAGTACACCGCCTGGGTTGAGGCGCTCGGCCAATCGCTTGGATGCTAGATCGGGCTTGTCAAAGTGGTGAAATCCGAGCCCCACGCCTGCAACGTCGAATCCGAAGAACTTGCTATCAGCAAAGGCTGTAGGGGAGGGGTCCTTAGGATCAGCCAGATTGCCTTGATAGGCTTGGCGGGAAGAGCCCTGTACGCTGTTAGGCTGTTCAAGTCTGTTTGAAGGGGTTGAAGGGGCTCGAAGGCGTGGTGACAGAGTTCCATGCTCATGTGATGGACTGGTGGTTGGTACTAACCTGGCCTTGAGCCTGGGCGTTGTATACCCCAACCATTTCCTCCGACAAGTCAATGCCTATAGCCTCACTCGTATGCTGTGCTAAGACCTGTAACTCACTGTCAGTCCAAGTCAACGTCTCGGAGCTCATCTCTCCTGGGACGGGAAACTCGTACCCTCGAAAGCATGCCGGTGCCACAAGCGTAGTCTAGCAACCTGGCATCTTGCTTGACGCCAATGAACGGAATCCTCTCTTGGATGCCGCGCTCTAGCTGCACGATCGCATCCGCATTGCGCTGGTCATATTCGGTGGCGATCTTGCTATAATTGTACTACATTAGCGATGGACTTGGATGAGCTGTGTAGCAATGCATCCCATGCCGCAGTGCGCGCTGCTAACTTGGAGCATAAGAAAGACGACCAGTAAGCAAACCGCAGACACTCAAACGGTTGGGCGACGATCACCCAGTGCAGAAAACAAACGCTCATTCATTGTACGCACCCAAAATAAGCCTGGTTTTCAGACACGACGTCGGTCATGGTTGCAATGTCGGGATCAATGTTAGGTGAAACAGTGACCAAGTTGTACAGGAGGATTAGCAAGTAGGGTCGCATAAGACAAACGGTGCTTGTCGAGAGCCTGAATGTGGTTTCACAGACAGTCGAACGCGGTTGATGCGGTGTAAGACAAGCCTCTGTCGACTGCTCAGTTTGGCTGTCTTATACAAGCTGCAGCGGGGACTTTTCGGGCAGTTAATTTCGTGTCGCAGACATATGTTCGCAGAGTTTTGATGATATCTCCGTCGTCCATTGTCAAGTCGCCGACCAAAAAGAAAGACCCCGCACTTGATTGAGGGCTGTTCTGATACTGGTAATGCAGTTTTGCTTTATGACGAGTAAACAGCGCAGCAAGATGTCCCGCCCGTTAGGTTAGTTAGAGGCCTGGAGCCAAGCTCTATCCATTGATAGCAACTACACCGCAACAAACGGCGCGGTGCAACTTGCACCTGGTGGTCGATGAAACATGTTCCTCAACTTGTCTGCGTTCGAGTGATACAGCAGCCATTCAATGATCCGCTCATTGTAGAACACTGCAGATGCCTTGACAACAAACGTGGCCGTCTTGGACAGGTCGTGCTTGACGAATTGACTGGGTACGTGCAGTAGAGAACATTTGACTCCTCAAACCAGGATCGAATTGCGGGTGATCCGTGATCCTGCGGCTGCACGAGCGCACCGGTCCGCCAACCACGAGGGGTGCACTCATGGTACAATAAGGCATAGTACGTACCGAAAAGTACATGACAGTCAGTAATCACAGTCGTGGTCGTATTGTAACCAAGAAATAGTCATGTAAACGGTCGACTGCAGGCATTCCCCATCCCCCATCCCATTCCTGATGCTCCATCTGTGTACAAAACAAGGTCCCAGGTGTCACGGTGTCAAGGGCCATGCAGCCGTCTAACCAGCAAAGTGGTACGAGATGGCATCCCGCCTTGTGAGCCCTGAATATGCACAAAGCCCAAAGAGAAGAAAGGGCGGGGTTTCACCTCGCCCTACGCTGATCGCTGGGCCTGCAAGGGATGATACAATCCCGCAGAAGCTCCTTTCTTTTGAAGCGGTAAGAACGATGCATCTCGAGTGCTGCAGTAGATAGGTCATTCCAGGAAAGGCGATGTGCATCTACCTACTGTCTCAGGTCTGTTTGCCTGCCCCTGGCCGGCAGTTCTTTTGTTGACCACTCTGGCCACTCTATCACCATCTGTATGTCTTACGAGGGTGCTGATAATGATTCCGCCAAAGTAGTTTCGCCCGCCGGACTAGGATACGAGCCCAGCACAATGCAAACGAATGAAAACGATGATCTCTGCAGATAAAAAGGAATGCAAGTGTCGGACGCATGCATACGGAGTATTGTAGTTAGATCGGCCACCTCACCGCTCAACTGCCATGGCAAAATACTTTTTTTTTTCTGGTACCGGGGGTTTGCCAGCTTCATCAAAGTCTTGCTCCGTGTACCGGGATTCACGGCACCTGGAGATTCGGCAGAAAGTCTTCCGTGACGGCGCTCAGGACCAGTCCTTGTCCGTTCTTTTGCTGGTCGCCTGAATCACTGGTGACCGGCATCGAACATTGTTTGGACCCGCTCAACGGAGACACAATCGCGGTTGGGCTGGCTGAACCTGCAATGGGAGAGAAATCGCTGGACCACAACCGAGACAATTGGCACCACAACAAATGCAAGGTGTATTGCAATTCATCATCAAATTGAAGCAGAGCAAAGAATGAACCAGGGGCGTGTTTTCTCGCAGGGGCCCCGTTCCCGTCTCGTCATAGAATGGCACTCCTGGCCAGATCAACGCGCATTCTTCAGCCTGCAGGTCGCCGTGCATGCAGGCGAGGTCTCGTGGTGCGATAGTAACTAGACAAAGAACACCTCTTGCTTGCTTCGTAGTTCTGTAGGTATCCTGAGGCCAGTGTCACGTCACACATGTACGTGCAAACGAGGCACCAAACGATCTATAACATATTTCTTCAAGTCCCTCCTGTTTAAGGAATTGAGGTGTGGACACGGCGATAATTGGCTTGCTCCTTTGCCGAGAGGGGAATGAAGCGGAAGTGACAAGGGGCTGACTGACGGCGGCTTCTTTTCCAATATTGGCAAAGAAATCGGCTTCTGCGCCCCTGTTACCAAATTCGCACTGTAATTGTGTACCGGGTCTTGAGGGCGCAGGATGACATGCAGCCCCGGGATGGCGCGAAGTGTCCAGCGACCGTGCCGCGCCGTGAAATTGCGACGTGGCAGGCTTTGATGGATGGATGCAGTCGTCAACCCTTGTTCTCGTTGTTTTTTTCCTCCCTCCCCTCCAGGCCCAGAATTCCTACTGCATGCAGTGTTGTATTTTTATTTTTGTTGGTGGTCTGGAGAGCCAGATATTTGGGTCGCTGCCACGCCATAAGGGAAAAATGACTGCTCGACTTTTCTCGACACCCCCCAGGGCTGACCCCCCTCCATCATCACGTTGCAAGTCGACAAGCAAATCAAGTCCATGGAACGGTAGCCTCGCCTGTCTCATTAAGGTATGGCGGCCCGACCATTAAAGCCACGGCGCCCCAGGAAAACTGGGACTGATTGCGGGAGACATGCAGTCTACTCGAGCTAGCAAGGATCTTCCGCATGAGCTTCAGCTCACGTGATTACTCGCCGACGTGTGCGATTGGCGGACCGGGCCTTGCCTCAGCCAGGTCTCTGGAGGTGGACCCTCCAGATGGAGTCGAGATTGTGACAAGCGAGCGTGGCGGCAGCTTATGGTGCAAGCCGCAATGTCAATCCTGACGCCAGCCCCGGGGATTCGGGACAGCCTGAACATCACTGCGGCGCAGTTATCTGACATGTCTTTTGTGGAAATAAGAGAGTTTTTCGGCGTGATATCCTTAGATTTGGCTGTGTTGCTTTTTGGCTGTTGTCAAAAGCTCAGGTCCAACTGCAAAACTGAATTTCGTGCCATCTCTGTATGTCTGCATCAGTGCATGAGCTCTACAGAGCGCTGTGCATTAGAGTAACTGTCTCAGTTGTTGGTCCTCAGCTTTGCTTTGTGCTTGCATTGACCGACTATTTCACAAGCTGTCAGCATGGGTCAGACTCGTAGTATTAGCCAGCTTCCAAGGTGAATCATACATCAATAGTTAAGGTACATAGAATACAAACCAGCTTTCCCGCATGATGATGAGGTCGTTGCTTCTTCCTGATTCATCTCACTGTATGTATCTCATCTGACTCCACGACATGCCGTGAATCTTCTTTGTAATGAGGACTTGGATACTCCGTACTGAAGTGGATTATCGATCGTTTCTCTAGTGACGCTTTGGCGGCATTAGACCCTCGCTATTTTGCTGCATATATGTTATTGATTGGCCCTCATCGTAGAGTGGACTCGTGAACTCTATGGCCCGGCCCGTTTTCTGTCGACCCATGGCATGCAGTACCTGTTGGTGGTATCTACTGTGTGCCGGACGGAGATCGTCGAGTGACTCGAGTCGAAGGGGCTGATCCAATCTACGCTTGTTATTGGTACCGGGGAACCATGGAGAAAAGTAAGTATAAACTGAGACACGGCAAGAGAGCAACAACTTGTCAGGAATTAAAGGAGTCTGTCCGATTGAGACCTGCATCAAGGGGGAGGGTGCGCTGAAAGAACCAAGAGGCTTTGCTGACAATCTGTTGATTGACTAACAAGATAAAGTGCCTCACATTTCAGGCAAAAGGTTTCCCGTCCCCATTCCACTGAAAGCGCGATATCGAAAAAGAAGGTGGCAGACCATGACATTTGGTTAGTAGTTGGAAGGTACCACCGAAATCAAACGTGCTTACAGAGGAAGGTACCTTCCTTCCGCCACCGCCCGTGCCCGAAGCGCGATGCTCACCTTCCCTAAGGTACCTTAAGTACCTTACCTTACTACTACTAAGGTAGGTACCTTATGACAAGTGACACGCCTCGGACATTTCAACAAACCCAGGAGTCCCAAAAAGTAGCCCGACTCCCTTCGTGAGTCAAGTGTTCATCCTTGGATATTTTGTTGCTCGAGAGAATTAATTATATGTAATTCCTGTTTTCGGGTATTTTCAGTGGCAGTGGGTAACAGTCAGAAACGGGAGCGACAGGGATTCAATGCACTCAGCCTAGGGACCCTCTACCTCTACAATGCATCCTATTTCCATCCAGCGACGAGACGAAACATCCAATGTCATTACTTTTAATTTACTACCCCACTGACCTTGTACTTTCTTTCGCTGCTCTGGATACTAATTGAATAGGTACATATGTATAAGGGATTCACCAGCAAGCCCTGCCAACATCGCCCGCCTGCTCGCAAGTCCACTGTCGCAGTGCCTCAACAGATTTCCCTGCAGCCAGAATCGATCATGTGAGCGACGATCAAGAAGCCAAGGGTATTCCGGGATCCCATCCGGTTGTTTTTATTCGACCACCAATATTCACAAGGCCCCTGGCAGATAAGTCTCTCGCTCCAGGCAGGGAATAATTGTCATTGTGATGATTGACTTGGCTAAGGCCCTGGTCTCTTTTTCTTCTTCCTTGTTAGGGGGCTAGAGAAAGAAGGCTCAACGATCAGGCTGTCGACAGGAGAAAGATCAGTGCTCTGATAGGCCAGCTTCCTCGTAATCTCTCGTCATTATCGACAGGGATTGACAGCTCCGCTCATCTGGTTGTACCAGGCCTCATCAACACTCTGCTCCAGTGCTTCGGATGGATCAAAACTCGCACATGCAAAAGCATCAATAGTAATGCACCACCTAAATGTAGCTGTTGAACGCACTTTCTGATTCTTACTGGCTTTGTGCTTCAGGATTGGGCTATTTGGCTCGGCAGCCGAATGTCTCGGTTCAATGTACATACCTGGCCACGCATTCCTTGTCCGCCTGAGTCTAGCGCACCACGTCTGCTGCAGGATGAACATCAACGCTGGGAGGCTGGCCAAAGATGAAACGACTTAATTGCAACACCTTTGTCAAGCCTGGGCATGATGCCCCAGCACAAGGCCCCTTGCGGCCAAGGTTCGCCAGTGTGAGCGATCGTTGATCCTCTCTATCATCGCTTGTTACGACTCATGGTTGATTTGCAGCTTCTGCCCATTCACGACTGGAGTCCTTTCACGTGAAGCGGACTTGACGCGGCTTGCCGGGTTGGCCAAAGTTGTCTCCCTTAAAAAAAATCCCTTCCTTTCTTCGGACGGGACAGCCCTTGCGGCCCGACGCGCACCTAGAAGCCGCATGCCCCGTATGGCCCAGACCACCCCAGCCAGGCCCACCATGAAAACCGCCAGCCACTACTGCGTCAATTTTGGCACTCTGCCAGTTCATACCACGACGATACCTGTCAGTTGCTTACCGACAATTGAATCATAAACTCACATTTGTTGCCAGCCTTGATTGCGTTCGCCATGGATTATTATCCTTGGCCAAAACCGGCCGACTCGCTTCACTTTGCTGCAAGTATCTTCTGTGTTGGCATTCTTCAAGCCTTCCCTGCATCCTACCGAGAACAGGCAGAAGGCATTTAGTTAGTATTATTTGTCTCACTGATTTAACCGAGCTGGCCCAGTGAACGCCCCCATAGGCTTGGTTGTGGTCAAGAGCAATACCATGAATTTAAGGGCAGAGGCATTAAAGGGAGCTCGACTCCGGTGTTTAGCGGTCAGCAACCTGAATATGGCTAAGCCTGCTTCCTTCAGACCTCTATGGTCCGGCACCCTTAACACCAAGGCGTGAGATTGGACATGCTGCAGACGATGCATATCGTCATGCATGAGCAAGCAAAACCGTAACATCGTGCAGTGCTGGTCGATATTATTTGACAAGGCTATTGGCAAATTCTGCACAGCCAGCGAATAGGAAGCCAATCGGCATGACGAAAGGAGGGTTTGGGCGTACTTGGTCGGGACGGGAAGAGCCTTTCTGTGAACGGGTCAGGCCATAGCCGTGCCTGTTCTCACGAAATCGATTCCCCGATATGCGTTTTACCAAACTTTGGGAGGCTCGGCCTACTGCGCTCGTTGATGATACCTGCTGTAATCTGACGCAAGCGACGTGTTGGCCCATCCCACACACGCATGATGCTAATGACCAGGTTGTTACGGCAAGGGATGCAATCGCAGCCCAGACACATCCACATTATCTTTTTGCCTATGTCTTGACTCCTCATACAAAGAGGAACAGTGGCTGCAGATTTTCAGCTGACGAGTGTTTGTGGAAGGACTTGAAAGCTCCGCATATACAAGACGCCCCTCCGAAACAGACTTTCATTGCCCAAAGCTAAAGAAGCCCCGCCGCTCCCGTACCTTGGATGTGGCTAGGGATAGACAGACGGGCTACGCCCTTGATTGGCTTACTGCAAGTCACTGGAACAAGCACCGTCTTTGATAGCGCCCAGATTTCTGTCCCGGTTCCCAGATAATCGGAGCCTTGCTCCACCGTCAGCGTTCGTGACACGCAACGATCCGGCATCCATCGATTTGGTGCGGTCGGAGCCTTGGCCAATGATAGACTTTGACCCCAGGCTTGTTTCATCGGAGGATTCGACTTTGTCGGTCAATTCATTTGTCACTTGAACCGGTGTCACACGATGTTGTCTATTAGATTTGTGGCTCTGCTTCCAATTCGATATGGCCAGCTCCGCGATCGGGCATTCGGTTCTGTCATCATACAAGCAGCTTTTCCCTCGAACAAGATGATTAGATGGCCACATGTCGCCGTGTTTGAGTATGCGTTGGTGGCTGGCTAGACTACTGACTTGCGGCTTGTGTCAGCCACTGGATCTCATATTGATCGGCAATCATCTCGCTTCAACGCCAACACCATCCAGCATGCGAAAATGCCTCTAGCCTGAGTAACTTGAAGGTTTGGCGGAAGACTATCGAATACCGCAAAAGAAAAGGAGGGAAAAAACTTCTCCGCACCACCTCGACGGTACGAGGGCCAAGTCCAAACGGACTTGAAGCCAACACACCAATCAGCATCCTCTACACAACCTCCGGTATTTTCTAGCAAAGTATCTTGTGTCGTGTGGAGGGCTGCATAATCATACACAAACGAAAACAGACTTGGACCACAAGGGGTGAACCTCGAAGGCAATGATGTTGAGAGGGGTCATCGGACATGCAAAACCAATACTTTTTCCCATGAGCAGCCAAGACACTGTGCCATGACCCGATCTAAAGCGCAGGGCACCCGTTCTATTGGATTTGTTCAAAGCCATACTGTGTGCTTCCTCGTGTCTGACTGGTTGCTTGTTCCAAGCCAACTCTGGCGCCGATGAGTGAGCGTGGAGCTGAGTGTCGACCTGCATGATTCGTGTGGATGCTCGTCACCTGGTCCCTGTCAGGGAGGGGCACCAACCCAAGAAAAGGCCAAAAAACGTCGAAGGCACATGGACGATGAAGCAGGGATGGAACAGATGGACCACGCTGGCCGATACCTCGTGCATGTCCAGGGTTTTACAGTGCGTCTGGTTGTCAAGCCCGGCGCTATCTTGAGAGTTGCGGGTTGAACCGCAGTGCATTTACGGATAGATGGCACCCAAATGACGAGCTCTTGGTGGGGTTGGCGGTAACCGACGTTTACTGTCTCGTGGCTCCGGATCAAGCATTCATCAATCATCGTCACAACGGCATGCTCTACACCTCTTCACCACAAAAGACATGCATTGATCAGAAAGCTGTTGCATTTAGCCCCCATTGATACATCCCCAGACAATACTGCTGCCCCGACCATGATGTCTGCGTACACTTCGAACAGCGTCAAACGATGCAGGGTAGCCTTTTCATCTGTACACCGCGATTTGAACTGAGCTGCACTTTTCAGACAACACCACTACGAGTGAGTCCTTGTACGAGCAGTGCTGGGTCAAATCACGTTGATTTTCGACATACTGTCAGTTTTTCTTGTCTGCCAGCCAGCCAGCCTTACTTACCTGCTACGTGGCTGGCAAGATGAAGAGTAGACAAATTCGATTGTAAACATCAGTAAAACGGATCATCTCGGCTGATTACTTCCACGGTGTGCATCAGATCACATACAGTAAGTCATCAAGCATGCCGTGTGTGAAATTAACCAGTCATGGAACTGCTCACACAAACCTCTTGTTTTTCTGTTACTCCTCGAATCACCGACCTTAAACTACTCAACAAACGACACAGATGCTCACCGCATAATTAAATCAATTATTACTGACAAGCTATATCTCGTAAGGATACTTATGCGTGAAGCACGCATGTCGCATTGCATAGCCTAATGTTTGACTGTCGAGAGCTCCTGTGGTGACCTACAGCCCACTGTGCATAGCGGTGAGCAAACGCAAGTCAGCTCTTTGCTTGTCCTGCCGTATGCCAGATCCTCTTGACTGACCCCGCGTTCAAGCAAGCGAAGAAGGGTGGCATGAGTGATATGAATCTCTTCGACTACCTTGCCTCTCTGCACCGAGACGTCGTTCCTTTCTCCGGGGACTACTGTACGAGAGCGGCACGCCACTTGGCCGTGGGGTCCTGTTGAGATGGCTGGATCTTGATGGTAGTACCGTTTTAAAAAAGTACCCCATCAATACTTGGTCAACGAACCGGCCAGACACAGAAAGCTGTGCAATGATGCGACGGGAATGGTTGTCGCAAGCATGTACATTTTTCCTTCCTGTCTACTGTCGATTCACCGACACTAAGTAACGTGGAGGAGGCTCTGGCAGCAGATACCTAGGAATGAAATCGGTGACGGGTGTTTGTATGGATGAGGCCCTCAATGGGATCAGAAGCTCACTGGCATGGTCCCAGCGTTTCAGCGTCCCTGGACCCTAACGCAGGCCGGACCGTCCCTGGTCAGCGCCGTGCAGCCGCGATCGTTGGCGAGACCTTGGCCCTGTTCATTTCATCTGAGAAAGCCGTCCCCCAGTGCATTCTTACCAACTTGTGTTCACGGGTTGTCAAACGACAACAGCATTTCAGGAACGAAATGACCAATAGAGGACATTGACATTCTTCGGTCAACATATTCACATAAAAGCGAGGGCCATCGAGCCTATCGTTCGCGCTGACTTGACCAACTCTGCCGATGTGACTAGGCGTGATTTCGAAGAGAAACTGAACAACGAACGGGCAAGAAACACATGAATTGAAACAGAAAACGAGAGGATTCAAATTGTACAGAGGGCCAGAAATAGTGAACTGCAAGGAAGCAGACGAGACCACTGCACGAAGCAGAAAGCGGTTGAGTTGCATGAATGATACATACAGGGGATTCGCATGAAAAGGAACACTAACTAATTGCGTCGGCCATTTCCACTATCGTCGTCCAAGGCTCGAATCCGCCGCACCGAGGTCCACCAAGCGTCGAGCGAGTCCAGCAGCCAGGTTCCACGACTGTGACCAGGGTCAGGGTCGTTTTCACACTCATGCTCAAACTGGCAGCATCATCATCATCATAATCATCATCTTTCATAGACCTACCCCTCTGAGAGGCTACGCACAGCACCTAGAACATCTGGCACACACTCACAATGCATCCTGCGGCCGCCTCTGCAACCCGCCGTCGGGAACAAGCGCAGAACCCCAGAACACGCAGCGGTCCAAGGTTCGGGGCTCAAGAAACCCCAAACCATTCGCCCGCGCAGTGCAACGCCCTGACAGCATCTACAGATTGTTCTGTCCTTGCGT
Source organism: Fusarium sp. NRRL 25184 (assembly GCA_013755755.1). NCBI lineage: Eukaryota > Fungi > Ascomycota > Sordariomycetes > Hypocreales > Nectriaceae > Fusarium > Fusarium sp. NRRL 25184. Next base: position 6,412 of record JABSSZ010000054.1, on the reverse strand, counting down.
TATACTGGTTGATGATTGGATAGTTTTCCCGGGTACCAACTCAACTCGGCGGACAGCCTTCAAGATGTATGTATGTTATTATGTGTGTCTCCAGGTATGGGAAGCATTACAGAGCCTCTCGGATTTGCTTCGTTCATGTCCTTTGACTTGGTTGGATATACGATGTCTCTACCTAGGTACCTAACCCAGGCTGATGCCACATGTAGCAAGTCGCTTTCTGAGCTCCGGGCGCATCGTGCCTCTGATAGGTTCGGCCATATCCAGGCTATTGATGCCCACCTGCCCAACTCTTACGTACGTCTATCAACCACGACTCTCACAAACGGGCCTTCACAAGCTTTTCAACCACACTTTTCCCTTTTTTTGTGTGTGCAAAGCTCTCATTTTTTGTCTTTCCTGGTTAGAGAGTGATCCACAAAGATGCTTGCCGGCGCACGAACGCACACGGGGAGAAACATCTTTTTGTTTCGCCAGCTAATTTATAAGACCTGCGCTTGCTTGCTTTGTAGGCGGATCCGGCGTTTGTCCAGCCATAAAACAGAGTACCTAGTCTATCTACCTAGTCACTCGCATCTGTCATGTATCTATTGTGTGGGATGCGGGATGCGTCCATGCGGCTGAGAGACGCTTGGAGCCATGCTCTGAATGGAATCAAACACCAGCTGGGCTCGCCCGGCATCTCCTTGGTCAGAATGGATGGATCCACTACCGCTCGTGTCGCCGCCTCGGCTGTTCAACTTACCCCTCGACTGCTGTAAGGTACCAGCAATTATGCTACAGCCAAGTCATGACTGAAGGGCGAGATGGTGTCGAGCATGTGTGGTCCGGTTGATTTGATGCCAGACATTCAATACACAGAGAATGCGGTATTCATACATACTACCCACATGGTGTTGGTGCATCTGTACACACGTTCAGAAAGACCCAGCATTTCATGTCCTGTGACGTCTCGTGCTGCTGCGCCCTATGCTCTGTTCCCTGGTCATGCCTCAGCCTTGATTTGCTGAACCCTTTCCAAACCGCTGGGACGGATGAACACCCACAAGATTTGGCAACAACAGCAACATGTCAAACCATGACACTAAAGAGCCCCTCACCAACACAAAACCTTTTACTACTGCATGGTCATACCTAGAAATTCTTTTACCTGGACGTCAATCAAAATGTTGCTCAGGCTTTGCGCGAGAGGCGAGAATGATCTTGATATATTGCTGACACAGACGTCATGTTGTTGTTCTCATATAAGGCATCTTCAATCATGTCTCCACTGGATTTGCATCCATATCTGGGTTGTGTCTCCCTTCTTTCGAAAAGCACCAACCCACCAAACCTATGGCCTCGTGATTGTTGCTAATTGAGGCGGCAAACGACGGGCGCTGAACTGAACCTTGTGGCATTTTGGCCTTTACAACGATGGGAATTAAACCTTGAAAAGCCGCGCTTGTGCGGGTGTGCCATTTTTGGATCTGTACTGACTGGTAAGTCCGCATTCAGTCTGGATGGGTTTATGCCGAGGACTTGTGTCTGACTGTGTCGACTCCCATATGGTATGCCCTCATTCAGACATTGAATGCGATGGTACATAAAATGGACCGAGGGAAAGGAGCAACTCAAATACAATGAGCTAGTCGACAGCGACGGGCGTGGACCGTCGGGCCAAAACATGATCAATGTGATTGACGAAGTAAGCCCATCACGGAATGCCCAGAGACAAGACACGCGAGAGAGGGAGGCGCCGTGCCCGTTGAGATGCGGTTGTCGGCGGACATTCCAGTCGGGAGAAGAGCCCAATGTCCAAGCATATTTCTCTTGCCCCTCGCTTATTAGCCTTTGCTTTGAGTTAATATTGGCCTGAGACTTATTTGGTCTACGCAATTACATTTATTGATAAGTGCTATCCGCTGCCTTGCCCTTCGGTCCTTTGACCGCTTGAAAGTGCACGACACGACACGACAGGCCTGGAAGCAATAGCCTTGCGCACCTCGAAGGATCTCCAGCTCCCACAGAAAGCCTCTTTCTTATTTGTCTCTCATTGAATCAAGGACGCATGCCAAGGAGGAAGCAATCCTCTATTGTGTCACGTCATGGGCTCGAATTGAGACCCTGGTCCCAACGAACAAAGACGATGCAATCAATGTGCTGCGTTGCGTTGTTGCGATACATGCTGAGCCAATCGCTTACGGTCCGGTCCTCGAGGCGTCGATGATCGAAATAGTGGCCGGACAAGACCTATATGGCTATGAATAGTGTTATTGATATAGGTAGCCTGGTGTAGCCTTGCCATTCCTTCACTTGGCTACCTACTTAGGTACCTAACCTCAACTTGCTCGAGGATCTCCGGCTTCCTGATTTTCCAACTACTTCTAGGTACTGGGCAAGGTAGTTACTGTACCCGTCAGTGATACCCAAGGCAGCCCAGTCCACTCACTCTGTTATTGTCATTCTCATTCTGGTACGTGCTCAACTGGTCTTTTCATCTCCCGAGGCGGGCTGGCTTCTAGCCCTCGACTCTAACGCCAGAAACGCCCTTGACCCGGTTCTATGCTTTGTTTCCTTTACATGCAGTCTTTATTGCCTGCCTCTTTGGAAGTTTGTTGAATATAGTCTCCCATTGAAAGATCGGTAGCTTGTATCAAAATAGGCGCTTGCACAGATTAGTTGTGTTGGGCGGTTTGCCGTCCGTACTGTACGTTACTGTATTGTATGGAGCCTTGGCTTAGATCATGATCGTGAATGAATCTCATTTTGCCTGTAGGTACTCGTAGGTTTACTTCTAGACTAACCCAAGTAATTATTTAGTCGAACTCGCCTGGCAGCCGGGCTCCTGGATACAGTACAGTGCCTGCCGGGGCTTAAATCAGAGTACATGGAAGGGCAGGCTGCCCGGGCTGGGCTGCAGCGGGTACGGTACCTTAGGTGCCAGGTCTTAGGGGCTTGCCTGCGTTAGTACATGCCTGGGTACCTAGACACAGTGCACTACAGTACCCCGAGGACGGGAGCTGTCCCTAAAGTGTTTTTTTAGTTTTTGGTCCATGAGGTGCCCTGCTAACTTACCTCCACTAGCTGGGGCCGGTTCCCTGGGAACGGCACGACACCGGCCCATCCGTCCCATTAACTTACTCCCGCCCTGGCCTTCCGCCACCTAGGTTGCCTCCACTGTCCTGCCAGCCAGCCAGCCTAGGCCAGCCAGTCCGTCCAGTCCGTCCAGTCCACAGTGAGTTCAGTCGGTCAATCCACAGCATCTCACCCTAAAAAAAAAGACCCCTTCCTTCCTGCTACTACTGCAGTGCACACACTACAATGCGCACTACACTACACACTACAACCACGCTGTACATACACCTACGCCTGGCCCCTCGCACAAACCCTTTCTTGGTCGCTTTCGTTAGACTCACACCCTTTCATCCCCTGCCATTAGCTCCCCACTTCCCTGTCGCCGCAATTGCATGGGATGAGGGCACCTTCTGCGAGGAACAGTACCAAGGGACAGGAGATACCTGTAGCTTGTCGTGGTAGGTATAGCACCTGCCCTGAATTCACCTTACCCTCACCTCCCCTTCTTACTTCTCCATCATACATATCTCCCAGTCCTTCAACTCTCCACTCGCAAACTCCTCTTCTCCATCAGCATTCCCATCAAGTACAATCAAAACACCATATTAAAGCTGGAATCTCATTCCTGTTTGACATTGGTTCAGGGGATGGCACCTCGTTTGTACATGCACTGTTGTCACCCGTGAAGGAAAAAGAAACAAATTTCCAAAAAAAAAGAAGAAAAAAGGACACTCACGAACGAGAACAAGCTACTCTCTTCCCGTTTCTATTCGGGGCGTCAGACATATCTCAATCTCACGTCGATCGACAAACGCTTTTTTGGAAGGATATCTCCTCTTGCAGACACGCACAGCGAGACAGACAGACCGCAGGCAGACATACAGCAGCAGCAGTAGGAGGGAGACAGTACATATTTTGTCTCTCACCTGACTATTTCCGCACCCCCAAGAAAAAGGGAAAGGAAGGGCAAAAAGGGCCCAAAAGTGTCCCCTCTTTTATTCATTTTTTTTTTCTTCCCTCACCCCCAGTACCAAGTCTCAAGTCTCAAATCCCAGACTTTGCAAAGCAAAGCAAATCCACAATCCACAATCCCCAAAAACCCCAGGCTCCATTTACGGTTGGGTGGTGGTTCCTGGTTCCTCCCACGCACCGCACCGCACGCACGCACGCACGTACACCGTCGACGTGGATCAGATTGGATCGGAGGTTCCTCCCATCCCATTCCCTCCCTCGCTATAATTGTCGGCCTGTCCCGCCGCACTCTTCCCGCCCACGTCAGAGACCATTTTCACACTCCTCTGCCTCTCAGGAACCAGAACCTCAGTCAGGCCAGGCTTAGGATTGCGGTTCCAAGACCTCGTGGAATTTGCTGTCATCTCCCGCCGAGACATACACTCACTCACTCATTCTTGACTCGAAGCAACCGGTCATCCCGTCGACCTACAATACAGTAGGCACAAGACACGCGCGACAGGCCAAGAGAGTAAAAGACAGACCAGGATCTCGACGACTCGGTTTAGATTATTTGACCATTTCCCTTTCCCTCTACTTCAACTTGGTTTTGGATTATTTCCACCGCCAAATGCTCAGTTGCAGAAACGTTCTCCAGCCCATTCGACTGCACGCATTTGGTATCATCGTCCCTGACCGCATCTGCCCGTCTGCGGCCCTTTGCGCCTCAACATAGCATGGCCGACGACAGCTACCGAAAAGAGTATCCCCAGCAGAGCCGCCCAGAAGACACTCACTCTCGACCCCAGTCCCATTATCCCCCTCCGCCGGATACCGCCCAGCGGCCCTCCGACGCTCCTCCATCCAGCATGGCTACATCAGTTACTTTGCCCTCCATCCACGACTCCCGCGGTTACGGCCCGCCGCCTGCAGCTCCGGGACGTGGCTATCCTCCCGACCCGCGATACGCATCTCCCAATGCCGTCAATGGCTACCCTCCTCCCGGCCACCAACCTCCGCCTGGTCAACCTCAGCAATACCTTCCGCCTTTGCAGCCGCAATCTGATCCCCGATCTTCGGCCTATCCTCCTCCGCCGCCGGACCAACGAGGTGGTTACTATGATGACCGCCGTCCACCATACGGGCAAGAGGCGTATAGCACGGATCCCTACTATGCCTACTACCGCGGACAACCTCCTCCTCCAGGACCTCCACCGCCAAATGGGCACCCGGGCTACCGTCACATTCCCGCCAACGTTTATGAATACCCCCCAGTCGGACATGGCAGTGCGCCTCTGACACAGGCAGCCCCGCGACAACGAACATCAATTGCTTGCAGATATTGCCGGAAGAGAAAGGTTTGTGACTGACTCGATGTTTGAGGGTTGTTCCATTGTCGCTCAAAAATGCTGACTATCTATAGATCCGCTGCAGCGGCTACCAGAGCGCCCCCGGTGGCAAATGCCAGAATTGCGCCCGTATGAACCAAGAATGTATCTTTCAGCCCGTATCTTCTTCAAGCTCGACAGCTTTTATCCCCGTGTCAGCGCTCCCAGGAGGTGTGCCCCCGGGCACTCAACTCTTCGGTGCCTATGGGCAACCGCTGGCACCAGGCACAGTCCCAGCACCTCCACCACCCCATGCTGCTTATCAGCATTCTACTGCCCCTCCCCCTCCTGGGAACTACTACGCGCCTGTCCAGTCACCCACAGAATCCTTTTCGTCTTATGGCGAAGCGAGAACCGATGATGGCAGCCAGCTTGCAGGGCGACGACGTCGCAGGACGTCAGAAGAACAGGATGAAGGCTATAGACTGCCTCCTCCACGAAGCGCCGTGGATGAAGACCCGCGCAGAAGGTCTCCAGCAGAGTTTTCAAACCACAGCAGCCCAGGTGGAGTGGGGTACCCTCCGTATCAAGGTGCAAGACAGAGCCCACGAAACCCAACGAGCGGCAGTTTGCCTCAAGCTGCAACAACTGGTAGTTATGCAGCTTCTGCACCCGGCGGTCGTTCCCCGACAGGCCAAAATGGGTCAAGTGGTGCGTCCACCCCTGCGAGACAGGGACAGCAGTCCCAAGGAGGAAATGCATCGATCATGAGTCTGAGCAACTTGGTAGATAAAAGCGATATCGACAAGACTATGATTGACAGACTCAACCGACCTGCACCTGGTCAGCCTGGCGCACGACGAGATGTCAGCCGCTAAGGGGATTGCAGGGCGAGAGTTGACGCTGCCGGACACGTCAACGGAGAGGGTCGGAATAACATATGACAACGCTTGCCGAAGAGTCTGTTGGTTTCCGCTGGAAGGCTGCCGACAAGTTGATGACGAATGCATTATTTTTAATACCCTTTCCGAATCGATTACACGCCTACATTTTCGTTGACCTGGGAGTGACAGGAGCGT